>JAADYK010001137.1:0-10969 GCA_023338225.1 Halophytophthora batemanensis | reverse complement strand
TCGAGAAAGGGCAGCGAAAGCCACGTAAGAAGAGGAATTCCAATCCGAATCGCGCGCGCGAGGAGCATCGCCGCGAGCTGCAGGAACTCCGCAGCCAGGTTCCTCGGTTGGAGCAGCTTCTGTTGTCTCTACAGCAGGAGCAAAATGCGAACGGGGAGCCCGACGCTACTGTTGTTCCGACGGAGGTACTGACGCTCCGGGACTCATGGAATGCTCTGGTGGAGCACGAGAAGCAAACACGCTTACATGCAGAGCAGGAGAACGCTCGACTCCGGGAGCTTGTGGGTGCGCAAGCCGATATTCTTCAGGACAGAATGCAGCAGCTCAGCTCAACACGGCAGGTGTATCAACGGGTACGTCCGCTGATGCAAAGTCGAACGAAGAACCAGGGAGCCTTCTTTACCGCTGACCACGCTTGGGACTCAATCTTGGTTCTGACTGACCCCGCACCTGTACCCCTATGGATTTATCAGGATGCGGAACCGTGGTCTGCTCCCCGACACTTTCGTCCTCTGTATCCACTACCTATCTCTGGGGACGACGTTGCTATGCTCCACGAATTGGTGGCCGGCTTGGACGCAGTGTTCCATCAAGTCAATGAGGAAGTTCCTGTCGGATTTGCGTCGTTGGGGTCTTCCAGTGTCCCAATGCGCATGTTCGCCAACGGGGAGCACCGAATTATCACCGATAAGGCATTTCCCTTTGAGGTGCAGACCACAGGGGCCGCGGGTTGGCAGTTCTTCACGCATCTGCTGGAACGCCAGACCACTCGATTGTACTACCAGGCTCAATCCCCCTGTGAGGTATGTACCGCGGGTCCTCGTCGCAGATATATGCGCAACAGATGAGTACGCACTAACTATACCAACGTCTCTCGTGTTCATAGACTTCAGGGCTGATAACTGGTGATACTATCGTGGAATGTTTTGGTGCCGGCATTTCTCAAAGTGATCAAAAGGGCGAATGTAGAGTGAGGCAGTCAATCCGTCGATATGTGGCAGCAAGGCGTGTTGTGATCGCTTGGCGGGCGTTCGTCGACCTAATCGAGTATGAGGGTGAGCCTGTTGAGAACGCTCGTTTTGAGGAGAAAGCCGCATTGGTAATTGAACCTGAGGAACCTCGGAACAATGACGGAAAAGAATCATCACTCGTGCGTACATGGCAGAGCATGGCGCCATGGCATCCAGCAGGCCTTCCACATGACGCGGCCCAGGACGAACGTCTCCGAAAGCTCATGGACTTCGTGGTGAATGTGTGCAAACCCGGCAGAGCCATGCTGAGCATGGAGAGTGCCCTCAGTCTCCACGCCAGGCGGTGTTCTTCTGTACATTAACGACACGTGTAGTCCAGCTGGTTGAAGATGCACGATTCGCTTCCAGATGAGAGTAGCTCCTGAAGCTGCTGCTGGTACGGAAAGCATTGATTCAATGTATGCATTACTTGCCAAGTATCCAAGGCCTCCATCCTTTAGGCTGTTTTCAGCGTGAATGCATTCTACTACTTGAAACCAATTCAAGAAGATGTATACACGTAGCTGTTTGGAGCGGGAGCTGCGCAGTTTTGATACGCCCAATTTGGACTATAGTCCCTGGCTAACGCACTACAAATTTCGCGTCGCATTGGCACAAGAGCTGTTTGCCCAGAGAGTAGCGCATTAAACTCGACGGGGATTCCTACGGAGTGCTGCGAGATATTTGTTTGGGTGCTCGTACATGCTGCGTCAATGAGATCTTGGTCGAACAGGTGGCATACCTTGGTCGATTGTTGGCTCGATAAGGAGATATGAAGTGCCGCACTAGGACTGTTGAGCAGAAAGCGTTTTGAAGAGCGGGAGCGTCTCTTCGGAGCGATGCTTGTGCGCGTGAGATGTTCAATCGTGCGCAAGCACGACCGGATCATCGAGAACCTTGCGTAGTGCATCTTTTCAACGTTGGACACGGCGAAGTAACCGTTCCACTTCTTGAAGATAGCTTCTACGGTTTGGTGCGCCAGTCATGGGATGCACAACCTGGGGCTTTGTGCGCACGTCCTGTCAGCCCAAAGCTCTTCATCGGTTCCGGTATCAAATCCCCACTTCCCAGAACTCCGACGCTCGGTAGTGCGTCTTGCTTCGTTCCTCCTCTTTGCCAAGCTGCTATTTGCATGAAGGAGGACTTGCAGCTGTCAACCCTCTTTCATGAGATGCAGCGGTAGAAGTCTTTGACGGGTGGCAATAGTGATACGTTGAGGGCGACCAACTTGCAATATGAGCACTAGTTGCCATTGTACGTGCTCATGCACTGGAGTGTGGTCATTTGGCTGACGACCATGGACCCGGCTCAGTTCCACGAACTGGGAGATAGCATCCACATCTATCTCATGTAGATATCGCTGCTTAGACTGCAAGCGATCCTTCGCGTGGAATGTCACGTTCTTACCAGCGGCCTACAAGCTTTGAGGAAACCTACGCCCGCACCACAGACACCTATGCTCCCATCATGGCATTGACTATCTGAAAGCCAGCCGCGTCGACTCAAACCGAGCATCGTAGTCAACAGCAGTGCGAGAGTTGGTTTACAACGCATGCACCTTGATGCCAAGACGGAGCCTGTAAAGCCTTTCATGATAGCATGCTTGATACCATCGCTGACCAGCTAGTCCTGCTTTAAAGTGTGTCTTTGCGGAGCCGACGGACATTTGGGCAATGAGGATAGATCGCAGGGTCAATAAAGAGGGCGGGTTGCAGTGGTCTCCAATGAGGAGGGAGCATTGGAGACCACTGCAATCGAGGTTGGCTCGCAGTACTATTCATGATGACGCATCTGCGCTGTTGGCATGATGGGGGTTGCACACGCGTGAAACCTTCGACGATGGCGTTGTGCACAGATCCCAGGGGTGATTGCGGCATGCCATGTTGCAGTCGCACAATGTGCGGTCAGGACACCAGCACTTGACGTCTTTTCACCGCTCTGCGGATCATTCCGCCCTTTGGTTGGCATCGAGCAGCAGGATTGCAACGGGAAGTTCGTTGTCCGGCGGCCCAGTCCCACGTGCGTGCTAACATAACGTCGGGCCAGCATCCACCACGCCAGCCTTCGTCGCACGCAGTGGGCGACACTTGACGCGTGCAAACCATAGATGTCCAGATGCTGCGTGTTGTACTGCATAGATCCCAGGGGCCAGACGCACTGGCGGAAAGTGCTGACACACCTCCAGAAAGGCCAATCCCTGCACCTCGAGGGACACGCACGCCACTGACTCAGGGCGGAATGCAGGAAGCCGCCCAGGGACAACACGAAGAGGGCCGCCCGCGGGGTTCCGTCCAAAGAATCGAAGGCGGAGACTGTGCTCAAGGCACTAATATCTCATACTGAAGGCGGGGAAGCACTCACCGTCGTCCGCGAATATTCGCCAGTGAGTCGTTTCGTTTTGCTAGCGGGGGTTCGTACCCAGGACGATCGCCGGTTTGTGTCGGTCAGGATTATACGTGTGTAGACGTATACAAACTAGCGCTGACTCGATGTCCAGCCTCTTTTCATGGTTATCCCCTGCGATTATACGCGTAGATATACATGTAGCCATTTCATTACGTATGTTGAAGTGCAGAAGCGCTCTGGGCTGTAGACGTGCGATATTGGGCACCGTTACCGAACTCCTGCTTGCTGCTGGACACTGACATGCCGCGAACTCTTCTTCGTTCCAGCGTCGCAAGCCCAGCCAACCCGCCCACTCGACCATGAGATCGCCAATAGAAGTTTTACTAGAATTCGGGCCAGCGCCATGTGCGCCGCTGGCGGTCTCGAAGCGCGTGGCAGATACCTTGGACAGCCAACCCTGGTCACAATCCGCTGAGCCACGCGTATGGTCGGCGATATCCCAACCTGTCGCAGCCAACGCACAAAACTCTCAACACTGGTCCCAAGTGTCTGGCACTGTTGGCGTGCTGCGCGAATGCGCTCGTGCGCCTTGAGTCGGAAGTGGCGAGCACCGCGAGCACCACAAAGGCGCCAGGAGGTCAGTGCTCGCCTTTCTTGTACTGGTCTCTCACAGCATCACCACACACGCAAGCGGCGCTTCAGTAGCAAGCGACCGTCTGGGGTCATGACGAGCGTTGGTTGCTTGGGGCCTTTCGCATGCCCAAGTCGGAGCGTAGCCACTTATCGGTGATCTCACACTCCAATCTAAATCGAGCGAGGCAAGACCCACCCACCGACGCAAACCGCCTAGCTTCGGCCCGAGACGGTCAAGTAGCCTGCAACGCCTTCCTTGCACCGCCTGGAGATCCATTCGGCATTCTTCCCAGTGGCACCCAACCGACGCAGCTCCGACCCAAACCAGCAGGAAGTTCCGAGTCACGATGCGGATCTCACGCTCGGCTGACGCCGCCCAGACGCCCAAAGCAGAGTTTGAGAACCCCTTCGGACCGCTGCATCTCGCGGCGGAGGACGAGATGCAGCTCGAGGCGGTAGCACAGCTCTTTGTACGCAATACGGTGGCTCAATACGAGCGATTCCTGGTTCAGAACCACCGCACAATGGACGGTGACCGCTGGAAATGCCTCAAGAGGGAGCGTGATCTGCGTGTCTTCCTGCAGCGTCGCGAGAAGGATATTGAGCGCCGGCAACGGCGTCACCGCCGAATGGCTCACTTTGGTCACCGCCATACAGACGACGGAGCGAATTTCTCGGACACAGATGGCTCCTCGCCCAGTATGAGCAGTCGAGGCAGCAGCATCAGCAGTATCGGGACCAGGAGCTTATTCTCGCGACGTCGAGGGACTGACAGCGTCAATAGCAGCAGCAACACAAACACGAACAGCTCCGAGAACAGCTGGAGCTCCGCAGCTAGCGCCCGGGTGCCCTCCCACACGAGTGCCACGCCATCCACTATCCCCGGCGTCGAGCTCCCCGTTCTTCAGGTTGTGGGAACCGTCACTGGAACGCTGGATGACGCGCTTTACGGCTGTATGGGCACTACGAGCGAAAGCATGCGTCTAAAGAACTCCTACGAGCGTGACAACATCACCGATGGCGCAGTGCTAGCCACCATTACGGCACCATCCGTGTCGGATCCGTTTCGGTCTCTCACCATCAAGTGGGTCGAGCATGGCAGCAGTGTGTCGGACCTGGCCTTACCGCGAACCGGTGGACGCGAAGACCTTGTCTTTCTGGAGGCCACCGGCACCACTACACTGGAAACCACGGGCCAGTGCATCGGCTTCCAGCTGCGTCACTCGGTGCACTTCCCGCAGACTCACGTGCGCTCAGGTGTGCATCGCGGCAACATGTCTGTCTGCACGCTCTTTCGCGAGTCTACAGGCACGTCCGGCGAAGTGGCTGCAGTGGCCATGGCGCGCGGATCCGTCGAAGTCTTCGGACGGGCTTGTCTGAGTGGTGGCAACTCGACGGTACGCGCCATGGCGCAGTCCATGGCCAATCTGGGTCGCGTGGTGCTCTGTGCGCGTATGCGCAAACTCTCGTGGTTGCTTATGCAGCGTCATCAACCCCGGATGACGGCTCAAGAGCATATGCAGCAGTTGCTTGGGCTTGCAGCCGAGCAGTCCGACTTGATGGGGCTTACGCGGTCGCTTCCAACCCGCAAAACCAAGGAAGAGGAGCCCACGACGACTGTGAGCTTCCCTGCCTCTGCTGCAGCGACTGTCACCTCTGTGGGATGCAACCGCTGCGTGACGTGCAAGAAGCGCGCGACGTGGTTCAACGGTGGCGACAAGAAGAAGCCGAGAGCCACGTGTCAACTCTGTCTGCGCTACGTCTGCTCATCGTGCCGCATGAAGAAGACGGTGGCAAGCTGTGTACCAGTGGCACCAGAGCGCGACGATCCCCATGTTCCCACACGAATCGTGCAGCAGGATGTCACGCTCTGTAACATGTGCGTTCACCACGCACTGGTCGCCACCAGTTCGAGGGACGTGGCACGGGAGGAGCTGGCTTCGACGCCTAGACGCTGGAGGGTTACGGCTCGTACTTCGCCCCCAAGCAACTCACACGCGCACTCTCAACCGCAGCTTGTATCCACTGCGATGTCAACTGCGCGTATGCCGCCAGTCTACCGCCCTGCATCGACTATTTCGCTGCGGTCTGACGTGAGAGTGAGCGAGCTGCTGGACCGCCGTGCGCGACACTACTAGAAGGGTGATCGAAGCACTCGACAACTCCACAATACCATAGGAAGTTCTTATTCGTAGCAGTCAAGCCAGAGATGCAAGGAATGCGACGCAAATTGGAGCGTCGTCTTCGACGAAGGAGCTGGTCGCAAGGCTCCACTCGGTACGCATCCAAGAAGCCCCACGACTGTGTGTGTTATTACGGAGATGAAGTAATACGCTGGCATGCAATACCAAATGGCGTTCAAGACCATTGCTAATGTCACGACGATTGACCCCAGTGACCTGCAGCAATTTTGACCGAGTTTCGGATCGTGAAATGCCGGGCTCGTTTCCGCTGGTCCATGCACATCTGGGAGGTCGGCGATGCGCTTGTTGTCGTCCGATAGAACATGGATGTCTACATCCTAGGGCTGCAGGGCGTGGAATCCGCCCTTGGAGCTGTTGTCGAGCCTTATCGTCGTCCCAAGACAATCAAAGTTGCGGAACGCGAAGACATTGGTGCGGGCGAAAAAGAATAATGGTTTGTGTCCAGTTTGAAGTGGGTCAATATTAGATGGGTTGACAACGATAGCCTGTGGGGTGAGCATAGATACAGTGCGGAGTGCCCTTTCTGCACAACGGGAACATCTCAGCCGGACGACACCTGTGTCCCTCTTAGCAAGACTCCATTGAGCCACTTCTACTCGGACAACCAAATGGAAGCAAAGCGGCATCACCAAGTCTGAACCAGAGGCAAGAAACCATGGCGTCCCCACTGGAGGACGACGCGGACGCGCTCGCGGCCGTGCTAGAGCTCCTGGAAGACGACGGTCTGCCTACCGGTGACTCTCTGCAGACATTCTCACCTCTCCCACAGGCAACGTGGCCTCCTAAAGCTCATGACGGCGCCGTACAGTTGGTGTTCAGCCAACCGGTGTTCAGCCAACCGGTGTCTCCCACCGCCAAGAATCACCGCAATGGCGCACGCGAACAGCGCCGACGCGAGCTCAAGATGCTGCGAAGCAGCGCCGCTAGACTAGAGAAGCATCTTCAAACGCTCCGGGACGCAGCCACGCAGCGAGCTAAGCGACCATGTCCAGCGGTAGCTGGAGGCGCCATCGAACCCGAGCAACCTTCGATTAAAGCGTTTATATGGAGGGACCTAGCGGCTGGGCAATTGGGCCAACGGCTCGTGGCAGAAAGAGAGAACAGTCGTCTGAAGAGCGCACTGGAGGATCAACGCAAGCTGGTGCAGTCGCTGGAGCGTGTATTGCGGACTCGACTAGCACAGCGGGTTATGGAGTCGTGCAGTATCCAGGACAAACGTACCCGCCGCGTGCATGCAGTTCCAACAGACAACATTGACGGAGATACCTTCCATGAGCTGGTGACTGGCGTGGATGCTGTGTACCACGAAGCTTGGGTGCTGTTGCAGCCGGGCGCCGGAGCTGGTGGAGACGCTCATCGAGGTGCAGTTGCTGAGAAAACTCTACCGTTCGACGTCCGTGCGACTGCTGCAGCTGCCTGGCGATGTCTTACGCACTCGCTGGAGCATGAAAAGCATCGGTTTTCGTACCAGAACGACGCTAGCCCACTATCTCAAGCCTGTGAAGGGGGTGATACGGTGTTTGAGAGCTTCGGCGTAGAGTTGCACGCGCAGCAGACCACCGCGGACTTCCGAATCAAGCAAGTTTTTCGTCGATATGTGCAAGGCGACCGAGTTGTGATCGCATGGCGGTCCTTCATTGACCCTGCAAAGTTCAAGGGAGAGACGTTGAGTGGTGTGCGGTTCCAGGAGAAAGGTGCGATAGCGATCAGTGCTCCTGTTGGCCTACCGCCGTCCAATGAGTGCTCGACACTGAGAACGTGGCACATTATCACACCAGCGCGGCTGCCACATCCTCGTGATACCGAGCACCAGCAAGGAGGCGTCGGAAGTATGCGAGAACTCACAGATTTTGTGCTCAGCGGGTCGTCGTCCGGTAGCGCGGTGCAGATGATCGAGAACTTGCTGCTTGAGCAAACCCGAGGTCGAAAACCTCAATAGAGAAGTGAGTTTGATCGCACCGCGTAAGCAAAACGCGTTGCGCATTGTGAGAGCAAAGGTGGTCGTGGGCTTGAGTATCCAGACACTGCTGCAAACGCGCAGCACTACGGATGCGACAAGCATATGATGGCAAGATAACGATGCAGTACGTCTCAGACTACAAATAGGCTGATATGGTGTTGATGGCGTTGGACGGCAGTGCAGAAGTGAACCAAGTGATGAGTTTCATTTGGACCCTGGATGCAGTGTATATCTCTGCACTGCACTGCAGAGGCTGACTGCGTGAAAAGGATTAAGCAGGATCCCCTGGACGTCGTTTTGAACTAATTTTACAGGCTGTGGAGGAGTTTGTCGTGCTCTTGGTGCTGCACGCGGGTACCAACCTGACAATCGAGGAACTTGCAAGTAGTGGGAACGTCATTGGGCTGCCGCACAAGTTTCACAGCCGTATCAACCGCTCACTGCAGCAAGATTTCCATTCTCCATGAGACCCTGTACCTTCCTTCACAATCCAGTTGCCTTCACAAGCATTCTCGTGTCAGCAGTGGCGTCGAATTCACGTTGCTTCAGCAGCCCGTCCTTGCAGAAGAGCTTCCTCACACTGTTGCTGGACAAATATTGCAACACAGGAGCAAGTGCAGGCCCGAGACATAAAGGCTCCTGTCATGGTTGCAAGGCAAGGTGATTCGTATTTCGGCCGTGACGGTGAACAAGGCATCGAAGTGATTCTCCCCACGCCACGAAGTCGAGATGCAAGAGTGTATTGCCTGCCAGGCCTTCGGGAAGGTCTATTACGTCAAATGGCTCAAGCCGTGAGCGGTGGTGAAGGTGGTTACGGGCAAATCTCTGGAAGACATGAAAGCGTTCGCTACGGAAGCGGGGTTGTGGCACAAAACTTGTTACGCTAGCATGGCCAATTTGTTCGGTGCGCATTGCAAGGGCCAAGAATGTTTGTTCATGCACCAGGAAGTGATCAAGGCACTTTGGTCGACTTCCTGTTTCACGAGCGCAAGTCGGGTCGCTGCTCGGTGTGGATGAAGATTCACCAGACAGTTTTGGGGCTCTACTTCCTAAACGAGAAGCACATTATTCGCGGTAGTCGGAAGTGCAACTACATTCTCTTGACCAAACACACAACACTGCATTATCACAACGCCCAAATGTGGTGTGGCCTTACGATTGCCATGACACGGCACGCCAACGCACAGCACTGCCACTGATACGACTATGGTAGGCGCGAAGGACTACCATGAATGCATCTAACCTACTCGAAACCCACCAAGGCAAAACCAAAAGAATCGTAGATCAGCTCATACACGCGCTTCGGCGCTCCAACGTGGAGACTTCTAACCAATGAACTCTTTGCCACTTTGTCCTGCCAATATGCAGTGCCTGGAGCCAGATCACCTTGGTAGGAAAAATGTATGCGCGCAGCAGTTTCAAGCCTGCAAGCTTGAATGCAAAGACATCAGGGCTTTTATGCATGCGCACATATTCTTTTCGCAAACTCGTGCGTGTACATGTAGCAGCCAAATCATTGGAGAGAGGTCGAATGTAACCAAAGATCGAGAGTGAGTAAACAAACAACCCACAACTTCATACCTAGGCCCAACAGCAGAAGCTGAGGTCACACCACTTATTTTGCTGGATGCAGGCGCGTGTGTGTAGGAGAACAAGAGATTTATGGGCAGATCTACCAGCTAGCGAGTCATGTCGGGTACGTGTTGACGAATATAAGTCTAGTAATGCCTGGGTTCGTGCGAGGAGAGTCTAGGGAAAGAGGCTCACATGAAGTTGGGCGTGGGCTGCACGTGCAGGGAACAATTGGGGTGATGATACGAGCAGCAAGCACGGGTTAATCCGCAAGAACGACCGACACGAGGCTGTGGCCACCCCACCACTGCAGGAGAAACATATCGTGCAGATTTGTTGTGGCAGTTGCCATACATCTGCGCTGACGGATTAGAGAGGAATGAGACGGAAGACAGAAAGCGAGTGGATGCGTGAGTGGACCTTGCTAACAGGCATTCTGTTGCGCTTGGAATAGACGAGGACTAATTGAACACGGGGTAAGAACAATGTCGGAAGGCTGGGCCATGGCGACGAGATTGAGCCGTCCGTGCCTCGTCTGGTGAAAGGACTTCATAGCAAGAGCTTCTGCCAGATCTCGTGCAGCAGCTACAGCAATACGGCTGTCGTAACAGGTTCATCGCTGCCCTTCTTCTTGCTATACACCATCGTCTCTCTGTGTTTCTCATACGAGACTTACGCAACTACTGTTCTCCCAGGCAAGAATAGTCGCTGGAGACTTGTGCAGCTGAAGGGTTGATTTGCTAGGGGAACTCGGACATGGTGACGGACAAGCCTTTCAGCGCCCTCCCAAGTGAATGCGCCCAAGGAGCTAAAGGCTCCACAGGTGGCTTGTGGGTTCAGCCACAGTGGTGTCGCTTGAGAGCTTGGACGTGAACGTTCGTGGCTTTGGCTCTTACGGCGAAACTGGACTTGGCAAAAGGAAGAACTCGCAATCATTGCTGTGCCTCGTTGAGGAATTTCGTGACAAGGAGATCGTGCAGGTCGCGGCTCACATGCACTACACAGCGGCATTGAGTGGATTTGGCGAGATTTCATCTTGGGTTTAGGATAGACTGATCGTCATGGCCCCAACTCAGAAGGCAGTAAGTTGGTGCTGCGCCCCATGGAAGCATTGGCAGACAAGCGTGTGAAGCAAGTGGAGTGCGGCGGATTCCACACAGCCGCCATGACGGAAAGTGGCGAGGTGTACGCGTGGGGTTCTGGTTCGTACGGTCAGCTTGGATACAACTACTTCGCTAACACGT
>JAADYK010001136.1:0-10976 GCA_023338225.1 Halophytophthora batemanensis | reverse complement strand
TTCTCGTGGTGTCACTGCAGCCTGACGCTCGACCGCGACGTGAACTCTGCGCGCAACATCCACCTGAATAAGGAGCACGAGTTCAGCGGGGCTGCTGGTGTCCTGGTGTCCGGAGCTGCCTACCCCGCGGTTGTTCGTTGCACATAAGTTCGCTCACGCTTTCGTTTCGCGCGCTCTTGGGGAAGCAGCTTGTGAACGCTATGTATTTGGCGAGGGGTTCGCTGTTGTAGATGACTCGGTGTCTCTAGCCGTGGTGGTGTTGAGAGCCTTTTGCTTTGTTTGGTGTGAGACGCAATGGCCTTGTACACGTCCACGCTTGATGCAACCGGGTTGGCCACAGCGCCGTCCACCGCCAGGAGGACCGCAGAGTCCATTTGGCACGACAGCCTCGATACACCCAGAGAACTGGTAGCGAAAATCACCACCATGCACCTTACACAACCCCCGCGACTAGTCTTGCGAACGCAAGTCTTGACACTACAGCCCGAATCCCCAGGCTTGCCCTTGAGCCGAGTCAACTTGGGGTCAAGTTTCTACATGAAGCGGATGAACGGCGCGCACTTGCTGAGGTGCTTTCCGGTGAGATCTGCACGGCCCGTGTGATCCGCGTCACCCCCACAGGCAAAGCATTTCGAGCGCGGGAAACGCTGCGGCTCCTTCTCAGTCGTGAACCAGGACCATGGCGGCGAGGCCGGTCGGCCAGTCGGGCGAGTGTTGTCTAAGCGCGGCAGACTCGCGATTGCTGTGCAGTTCGCGGTCAACTGTCGCTCTCACTTCTCCCAGTGTTGGTTGAGGTTCACCTCGAAGCCCAGACTACGCAGCACGTTTCCGATGAGCTTGCCCATTTCGGTGAGTGCCATGCAGGACACCACGGAAGCAAGCATGCTCTTCTGGGCTTCCACCTCCGCCGCTTTATACTCGTCGCGCGCGCACATTACAGCAAGCTCACCCAGTCAAGATCAACAGAAGCGACTCCGGCACAGGTGCAGTGTCTCCTGAAACTCGAAGGCGAGGCGAGTCTCAGGTGCGAAGGCGTCCAGCTGGAACCCACCCTTCAGCACGTCGTGCATAGGGTTGAAGAGCTGTTCGCAGTACATGAACAGCAGAAGCGCCACCATGATCTCGCCGTCCGAGCAGGCCCTCAGGCAGACTTTGTCCAGGCTGGTGTCAGCCACAACGGCCCCCACCTTGTCGGCGAAGTGGTGCCCTAGCGGACACAAGAAATGGGCCTTGTCGCCGAGCTTGAGCCAGTCCAGGCTGGCCAAGCTGCTCGTTGATGGCGTCCGCGTTCTCCTTGTTGGGCTGCTGCATATGCATGCTGGTATTGGAGAGAAGGAGAAGCAACGTCTGGGAGTGAATGGCGTGCGGCGTCGCTGGACGAGGCGAGAAGCTCGAGCTCGAGGTGCCAGCACTTCAACATCAATTCCCAAAACGGGTTGAAACCTGCTATTGCGCCACAAATGAGTTGATTGGTTCGAATATTAACCAATCGACCCGCGCGCCGAGAGTCCTGCTTTCTGCCAATGAAGTGCTTCCATCCAGCATCTCACACAGGAGACACGTCCGCGCGCGCACGATCCGCGCAGAAGCAGCAGGCCGAGCTGCTGCAAGTGCCGCCAAGATGAAGGCTTGGAGCGACGAGTGGCGCTGCGCGCGTCTAGAGCTGCGACTGCGTGACGACGAGCTCTTCCACGGTATGTATGGCCAGCGGTGGCGTCTAGTGGGTGCTCAGAGCAGTTAATGACGAGTCGGCTGGTGTATGTGTGCGCGCGTGTGTGCGGTTTCTTTCAGGCGAGGCGGTGGCGCTCGAGGTGCGCGCGGATGTACCGCCGTCTCTGAGCTCAAGAGACGGCACAGGGGGTGCACGTACAGTGGACGCGGTGGACAGAAAGCTGTTCAGTTCGACTGGCACGCTGGTGCAGCGCTGGAGAGACCATTGTGAAGGCGCGCGCGTGCAGATCCGGGTCGTAGAGGCCCCAACGACGGACGCTGGCTCGGGCGCGACGTTGTTTCGACAGGAGACGCAGTTCGAGTGCATTTCAGGCGAGAATCAAGCGGAAGGAGCAAGTGCAGCGGTGCTGCTCCGCGCGCATTTCGACCTGCAAGTGCGTCGCGAGTTCTGGAACCGCGCGGTCGTCCTGAGAGTGCGCATTACGCCGACCAGCAGTGCTGTGGATGATTATAGAGCGGGTAGTGGTGGCGGCGGGATGAAGCCGGAAGCACCATGGATCGTGACCCAAGATCCGCTAGCTGGTGGGTTCCTCACAGCGGAGTGGACCGATTCGCAGCTTTTCCCATTAATCCGGGAAGAAGCGCAACCCACGGCGGTGATGACCCGCGACGTAGAGAAGCAGATCCGCATCACCAAGCCACTTGAGCTGACTATGGAGACCCGCAGTCTTGCTGGCCAGCGTGTGGGCGTGTTGACGCGAGTCGTCAATGCGCACCCGACGCTAACGCTGGACGTGCGAGACGTGCACGTGCACCTGGACGACCTGTCACTGATGCCATCAGCTCCAACCGACGCCACTAGCCGCAGCAGCTACTTCCGGCTCGTGAAAGACGACAAGGTGTCGTTCCCGGTTGTGCTATGCCCTCGTGAGCATTACAACTTCGTCTCCGTGCTGGAACTTGCAGACGAGACGAGCCTAGGACAAGACCGACACACGGATCGCTGTATGGCCGGAGGACGCACACAGGAGAAGGGCAATCCGAACTCCCCGGAGGAGTGCTCGGCGTCCCCTGCCGAGCATGTGCT
This sequence comes from Halophytophthora batemanensis, assembly GCA_023338225.1. Lineage (NCBI taxonomy): Eukaryota > Oomycota > Peronosporomycetes > Peronosporales > Peronosporaceae > Halophytophthora > Halophytophthora batemanensis. Next base: position 8,218 of record JAADYK010001136.1, on the reverse strand, counting down.
GCTAACACTCTCTTGGCGAGCGTCTGGGGTCCCTATGGATGCCATAACAGAGATCCACACGATCAAGTGGTCACCCGCAGCGGGTTCGTCTTCGCTGCAGGCTAGAAGCAACAAGGATCGGATTGACAGCCACGTCCAAGGGTTGGTGCGGTCTCTTTTATCGGCAGCCTCGACTCAAGTGGGCAGATCCCATTCGTCTTTCGTCTGCGTACGACTGGGTCCGGACTCAGCGCTGCAGACGACAGTCACAGTTAATGGGCCCCGAATTGCGGTCGGAGAGCCTGTGGTGGCTTACATTACCGTGACGAACCGCTCCAGCAGCGAACTCTTCGACCTGACTCTGGTTCTCCCAACCCAGGAGGAAAGCAACCTGTGCGTGGCCGGCGACGACGAAGCAAGAGTAACACCTATGTGGGTTAGCTTGGAAGCTTCACATCATCTCGGGTGAGTGGAGAAGCATTCTGGCCCCAAGTGGTGTGTGCGCCTGCTGGAGGATGACTGCTCATAACTTACGCGCGTCTGTCTCCGCATTGATTGTCCGCGCAGGTTGCTCCGCCCGGGTATGAGCGTGCACCGGAGTGTGCACCTGGTATTCGTCCGTTCGGGCAAGTGTCCACTGGGCCCGTTCCTTCTGGTGGATCCGGTGTCCGGTGGCATGACGTGTACTTGCTACATTGCTTGTGGTCGGGAGGTTTTTGTTGGGCTCTAAGCCGCGCAGGAGAGTTCGCTGCAGTTTCTGCCCTGGTTGCGGGACGCTTCGGCACCGAAAAGTCGCGAATTGAAGTCGGAACGAAAACGATGGAAGGAACGGGCGATGCACCTTTTGGGCAACCGGACCTGCGCGGCAGGCACGACTGACTGCACTTCCTATTCCAGCGAAGCAAGCGGCGGCGTTTAGCGTCCAGCCTGCTCTTGCTCTCTGTGGCAAGCCAGTTGGCGAGGAAGCATTGGAGCGCTTTGCTGGCGCTGAAAAACGATACGACAAGGCAGGGAGGCAGCAGGAACGAAGGAACCACGGGCGGGAACACGGAGAAAAGCGTAAGCACTCCATTAGCGAGCAGGTCGTCGTGAGCCCTCGCACAGCAAGTAGTACACGTACCCCCATTGCGGGCACGTGGTCAAAGCTGTGTGCACCACGGCAGCAGGATGGAGCGCCGGGCAAGCGAGAGGCTGTCGGTAGACACAAGCAGTAGCGCTGGGTCCAATGACAGCTACAACGAACGCGAGACATGGATGTGCCGGTCCACGATGGGAGCATTTTCCGACGAGAGTGACGAAGGGGACAGAGATGACGACTTTGACGAAGACGAAGAGGCGTGCAGGTGGTCCCAGCTTCACACACCCTCACCATCCAGCGACCAGACTGCGGCCTCGATGCACCGCGAAGACAGAAATGCAGATAACACGCAAGCGAACACAGACAGTGGTGATGTTAGAGAACTCGAGGCGTTTGAAGCGCGATCTCTGAAGCATCAGGCTTCGGCTTGGCTGCCCCACAGAACCAAGGCCAGGCTCGGTCCGCTCGCAGGCTTTTCGAATTCGCATGCGCTCAAGACTTACCTCCCACGAACCAACAGCAAGCACTATCAGGCCGACAGGCACCGCCGAAAAAGCAGCGCCGTATACAGGAGAAAGTGGAGTCTCGATCAAAGTCTGGCCACCATTGACGAGGTCACGCCTTCCAGTGAAGAAGTTGAGGCGAACAAAAGGAAGTGGGATCTGGAGCGGAAGCTGCAGGAATCAACTGGCTTTGGTGAGTTGACGGAGGAAGTCGATACGGCCAGGAGGAGACAAGACCTGAAGCGGAAGCTACAAGATATGGATGACACCACGCCTTCCGCGGAGGAAGCGGAGAGGAGTCGACAGAAGTGGGATTTGGAGACCAAACTGCAGGACATAAACGATCTGTCTCAAGCCGAATTGAAGATCTCGGTGGACGAAGACATGGAGCGAAAACTACAGCTCGGCGGGTTCCTTAGTCCTGGTGCAGGTGCCAGCGATCGCGTTCCGACTGTTTTCCGGATGGCCTCGATGTTGGGGTATGTCCTTCTGTTCTCCAGCACTGCTACATTCCACTGCGCCATTTTCAACTTCAGCTTGGAGCTGCGGCGCTTTCTGGGGCTCGACGTCTACCCGTTTGGTGTACTTCTGCTGGCAAGTTGGTCCATTGTTGGACTTGTAAGTTTCGCCGGCGGTCTGATTGGGGACCTCATGCGGGATCGAGTGGTGCTTCTTCGGCGCATTGCGGTGATATGGGGCGTTGCTGTTGTAGCGTTCCATGTTGCGGCGTTCCAAGTTGAGCCCGTACTGTCCACGGTTTGTTTGGTGTCAGCCTTCCTGTGTTCTTCTATAGCTCATGGCATCCTCTGTCCGAACGTCATCGCGCTCGCGGCACAATCCAATCTTCTCATCCGTCCTGTGACCCCATTCCCACCCTCTCCTGGAGAGGAGGACGAAGACGAAGACAACGATGATGACGAAGGAGATACCAGTGGCGAAGAGGAGAGTGATACCGAAAGTGTCTCATCGTGTTCGTCCGACGAGACGGTGGAGTCCTCCGAGCAGCCAAAACAAGAGTGCGATCTGGCCAGTCATCGCTACTTTTCCGGTTGTTTTGCAGCTACAATGGCTGGGTCATCCTTCGTGCAGGGGTACTATTTCCTACTAGTGAACCTCAGCATGCCAACAGACGATGAGACTGCAACACTTGCTTCTCGCCGCGGTTTCGTCTGCATGCTCGCCATGAGCTTCATGCTGATGGCAGCTCTGATTGTCTTCTGCTTTCAGTCCCGTGATCATCCTCAGCACGACAAACTCAACCAAGAACCCTATCGGCAGATGTACACGGCTGAACGGGACCACGAGCTCAAGTTTGAGCACTTGGAGGCGGCAGCTGGATCGAACAACGCTTCCTCGTCGTGGAGTTGGAATACTCTCGTCAGCTTGTGCAATCGTGTCACTGTGGGCTACGCGTTGCTTGGTTTCTCGATTATGCTCCTGGTGGGAGTCGGATGCACCCTAGTAGCGATGCTGGTCGTGCCGCAGCCGTCGTTCTCGCTCCGCCTTACGGCATTTTTGCTGATCTTGTTCGGCTGGTTGTTCACACTGGTCGCAAGCTCACGGCAACTCAACCCGAAGAAGAAGAAACTATTTCGCGAATGCCGGCGCTTGGGAATGGGTTCCCGTCAGCTCTATCTGGGAATCCTTGCGATCGCCTTCAGCTGTTCGTCGGCCTGCATTGCGTTCCTGCGTGCGCAGCTCTACACAACCATGGTGGTTCAAGTTTGTCAGACTCGACTAGCGATTCCAGGCACCGACACCCTCTTCGACCCAGAGATATTAGGAGCTGTCGTTGGGGCGTCATCCTTGTTGCTGCTTGCTCTGGCTCAAGTTGTTCCCAAGAAGAAGACGTTCCTCCGTCAAGATCTCAGCAGCAGCGCAGATAAAATTTCGACGACAAGCACTGGCACACCAGGCACGCCCACAACGATTCCACCTCTGGGATTCAAGCCTCAAGGCCAGCCGCAGTCACCGTCGTCGTCGATGCCGTTGGTACCGCGCGTGGCGTCCTTCCCTCCAGCTACACGGATGTCCATCGCAGCGCTGCTCTATATTGTGGGCGTGTTCTCGTCGAGTATCGTGGAGCTTTACCGCCGCAAGTCCAGCCTGAATGCGTCGGTGGCTCCGCGCACCTGCGGCGAACTGCACTCGGACTTCGCATTCCTCTGGACGCTACCACAACTCGTGTTGCTGGGCATTTCCGATGCGCTTTTCCGGGTAAGTCTACAGGAAGAGTTCCACACACTAGCGCGCCACAGCGGTGCTCTTTACGATGGCGACAGCCCGTCTGTATTTCCTATGGAGTCTTCGTCGTTGCGCTGGGCTGGACTCATTCAGGGCTTCATTTCGCTTGCCGAGACGCTGGGCTTTGCCGCGGCTCTCGCACTTGCGGCTATGCTGTCGCCGTGGCTCTTCCGCCCCGCGCCAACAGACCTAGCGCTGCTCTTCCTGCTGCTCACGACGGTGGCCGCGCTCACATACGCGCTGCTCAAGCGTGTGGCTGCGCGCGCCCACGATTATCAAGTGTACTGAGAAAGCGTGACGTGATCAAGATGAGAGCCAAGCCGACCGATAAGGTGGGGAAGAGAGGAGGAAGGAGAGAAGAGGGAAGAGGGAAGAGGAAGTTGGGGGGAGCACCCAACCATTTACATGGAAGTCGTCCTGCAATGGACGCCTATTTAACCACACTCAACGTGTAGAAACTCAAATAGAGCGCGAGCTCAAGCCCGGAAGCAATGCTAGTGCCAAGCAACACAAAGAAACAAGTAGATATTTGTCGAATGCATGCAGACGAGAAACCCGTCAAGAGTTCATCTCGGGTCCTGTCACTAACTCGTGTACGTCCTTGCAGCTCGACAAACTGGGGTCGTTTGCTGATGTCCACCTATGAAGGCGTTCATGTCCTGCAGCCTACAGCCTACAGCCAAGGATACCAGGTGGGGTACATTTCACGCTGGCGCTCTGGACTTGTAGCGATCTCCAGGAGCTCGCGCACGCTCTTGCCGCGCGCCGACTCGCCGCTCTCTTTCTTGAGCGACACGCCACGCACACGTTCCAGCACCAAGCTCACGTTCGCCTCCACACGCTGCTGCACCTGCGACTCCACACGTCGCTGCGCCATGGCCATCGCTGCTGCTGGTGAGGCCGCTTGCGACGGGGAAGTTGCCGTAGCTGATGAGGGAGACGTCGACCGACCCTGCGTTTGAGTCTGAGCTGACGTTTGCGAGTGCGGATCCGCCGAAGCCAATCGCGTCTTGGACGCATGCCACGACAGCAAGTCGTCCCTGAAGAAGAGGCAGAGCTGGTTGCTCAAGATGTCCTCCTCGCTCATGAGCGCCTCTGCTGCCGCCGCCATACCCACGCTGAAGGGCCCCTGTACGCCCGGACGCGTCATGAAGCTGTGGAGATTCCGTGTGAGGCGGAAGGGCATGGCCGTGGCCGCTTCAAGGATGCCGCTGCTCGCGTAACCCGGTCGCAGTTCCGTGCTCACCACACGGCCCGTACGACGAGAGAAGAGCACGCGGTGCGGCGCGCGGTCGCCCACGAAGAGTGCGTACGACAAGAAGCTTGACAGCGCTAAGTGCTTCGTGAACTCGCTGCGGAACTGGAAATAGGCGTCGCTGTTGGCTGAGATGCCGTACACATACTTGGCCAGCAGCGTTTCCGGCACATGCGAGCTGCAGATCTCATGGAATGCGCGGGCCTTGGCTTGCGCCACACGCTCTTCCTCCTGTTGGCTCGAGTCGTTGCCGGCTCCTGCTGCAGCGTACGCCTCACTCACGTGTTCGCGGTAGAGCTCCACAGGCAGGTCTGGATCCTTCTCCTCCTTCTGGCAGTCCAGTTCATAGATTTCACCCAGCGTGACCAGGTCACGATTGTCCTCCAGCAATCGCACGCGCGGCGTGAGCGGCACCACCTTGGGAACGTGAAAGACCGTGTTGCGCTTCTTGGTCTCCTTGTGACGTAGCAATAACCGGTTCAGCAGTAGGTACATCTGCATCATGCGCTCGTCCGTGCGCGTGATGTGCGTCATGGCATACTGCACCAGGAAGTAATACGCACGTCCATCGCTACCGCCCAACGCCACACGTCTCTGCGTGAAGCCATTGCGTAGCAATACATCCACTGTGCTCTCAAAGTGCGCGATGCGAGCATGCAGGTCCTTGATGGGTTCGCTATCCGACACGTACTGCCCAGGCACCTCCATGTTGGAGCTACTCAGCTCCATGAGGTGGCGGCTGCACTGCTCCAGATACAATTTGCCAGCGTTGCGCTTACCCACTTTCTTCACGCGCAACTGTAGCAGACCCTTCCAGCGCTTCAGTCGGTTCATGATTTCGTACAACGTCGTAGCCGCTGCTGCTTCCGCTGAGCTCGTCGTGGTCGTCTGCGGCGCAAAGTCGCGCTCGAAGGCGTCCTTAAACTCGTCCACGAAGGCCTTGTGCTTCTCGTTCTTCTGGTGCGGCAGCAGCACGAACAGCTTCCGACACACACGCGCCAATGCTGCACGCAGCATTTTCGGCACAGCTTCTGTCTTCGTCAGTCGTGGCAGCTGGTAGCACTTGAGCAACAGCGCGTGCACAGCAGTCAGCAGCTCCTCCTCAGGCTCCGGCCGGAAACGCGTGATCATCTCTTCCAACATGCATTCCATCTCGAACGTCAGCGAGTCATGAGAGCGCCGCAGGAAGTTCAGCAGGTCTTCCGTGTACTGTACAGGCCCCACTTCAGGCTTGACCCCGTGGCCGTCGCCGCTTCCGCCGTTGTTACGCAGCTTCTCCTGCCATGCCTCCAGCGTCAGCACCACGCCTGGGGCCGCACCAAACGCAGCGGGCGTCGGTCGTGGTGGACCCACAAGTCCCGGCACCTCCTGGATTTGAGACGTTGACATCGTCGACGGCACACTTACGACGTGGCCTGATTTAGTTCTGTAGAAGAGACGAGAGCCCGACGGTGACGCTGCGTTCGACGAAGACGGCGACGCGCTTGCTGACCCAGAGCCCGAGCCGGACCCTGCGGCCTGCTGCTGGTTCGCGAGCGCCATGGCATTATCACGGTTCTCAAGGAAAAAGGCACGCATGGTGTAGTACAGCGCCTGTGGGAACTTGGCTGATAGTCCGCGCAGTAGCCCACGGATCTGCGGAGCCTCCGGACGTCCGAGTGCCATGAGAAGCTGCGGGATCCAGATTATCCAGATCCAGATGGGTAGCTGCTTCCCATGCGTCTCAAATGCCTGAATGAGCACACCACGTCGGTCATCCATGTTCAGCAGCCACAAGACCCGCGCGATCATAAGTCGCGCCGAATTGCACCGGTGGTGAATGGCCTGCAGGTAGCACGCGATCGTCTGCGAGGCCAAGGCGAGTTCCTTGCGTACGAGGAAGAGGCGGTAGCAGTAGTGGCCCCACGAGAGCCAGCCCTTGCCATAGCTATCGCAGATCTGCAAGCAGTGCGAGAAGGTCTGGTTGGCTTCGGGCAGAGAGCCCTGCGCCTCCAGGAAGAGCGCTTTGAGACGGAACATCTCCGCCTTCTGTCGCAGACTGAAGTAGTCGAGGTTGGTGTTGTTCAGAATGCTCAACCCACCCGAATACTCCGTCGCGCTCTCGTAGCAAATGCTCACTTGCTCCCGCAGTTTAGAGAAGGCATCCTGCACGTCCATGGCTGGAACTGAGTAGAGCTTGGCCAGCGCCCCCAGACATACGTCAGGTAGTCGCTGCTTGCGCGCCGTGTGCGCCAACTTAATGACGGACCACGGGCTGTCATGCATGCAGGCTAGCATCTGGGCGTCGCTCCAAGCAAAGGTGCTCTTGACCACCTGGAACATATGCGAGCGCCACGTGAGAATGTCGTCCCACAGCAGAATAGGCTCCCATTTGTTGGGAAGCCGCTCGCGCCACGTGTTGATACTCGGCTTGAGATTCGGCAGCGCCGCATGCTGCGTACTCGCGGCCTTGATGTCTGACATCATCTGGATCGATTCCTTCACTTCCACGAACTTGTGGAAAAGGTGCATCAGTGGGAGGTGCGCGCGCGATAAGATGCGGGGGAGGCCCTGCCACTGATGCAGCGCTAGCTCCGCAGTCTGCGCCGCCAGCGCGTCGATCGTGCTGCGCTTGTCTGCGTCCAGGATCGAAATGTACAACCGCTGTAGCCGCGTGTGCGGGCACCCCAACTCGGCTGCAGACTGCATGGACGGCGACAGCAGTAACTGTTTGGCCGAACTCCAGTCACCGCGTTTCCAGGCGCAGTCCAATAGAAGCTCCTGGTTCTGTGTCGATTTGGCAAAGTCGTTCATGAGCTGCCACTGGCACAGCTGCTTCGCGCAGCCCACCCAGCGCTCCTCCCACAGACGCAACTCGAACAGATTTACGTCCTCAACGCTCACCCGTCCGCTCTGGGCCTTGGAAAGCGCACGGAAGTACTCCTCTTGGGCCTCATGCACGCAGCCCAGAGCCTCGAGCGTGAGCGCGGTGCGCGTCTCGGGCTGTGCAATGTTCTCCAGACTCAGGCCGATGCGTAGGTCGTCTTCGCTGAGCTGTTTGTAGATGGCACTCAAAGCCTCGATCCAGCGCAGTCTGCTCTCCACACTTAAGTCCGACTTCTCGACTTGAAACTCGCACAGTCGCACGGCACAACTCCAGACATCGTAGGCCGACGCCAC
>JAADYK010001135.1:0-10977 GCA_023338225.1 Halophytophthora batemanensis | reverse complement strand
CTCCCGTCGCGCCGCTTTGACAACTTCCAGTTCGTCGAATACAACTCCGTGATGAAGCTCAACAAGAAGAACCCGGAGGCGGGCTTTGCCATGTCCGCGCTCATGGAGATTCCAGGTACAGTTCACGTGAATACTTGACGTCCATGCTCCGTTCACGACGCTAACGGTCGATCTGTGAGCGTCTTTTGGGTTTGGGTGTCCCCAGAGCAATTCCAGACCATTCGCAAGTTGGGCCTGCTTGAGGATATGTAGCGCTCAGGCTGCAGCACTGGGGGGCCTTCATCACCATGGACGAAGACCGCGCCGGCGCCTTATCCCTGAACATCAAATGTTTCATGCGTTCTCATGCACGGACTGCGTCAGTCTGGCCAACCTGGGTGTCAAACGCATTGGCTTCGTCGCCGTCATCGGCGAGCAGTCCTGAAGAACTTGAAGTCGTTCCACTATTTTCCTCCAATCACAAACCGATGCTCAACCATTTGGCGTCTTCCGATTGGACGGAAATATCGCGCCCTTCCGTCCCCTCCATTGCGAGCAGCTCCGAGATGCAGCAGGAGGAAGACAGGGGCACGCCGACAATGAGCGCCGGAGACAACGGCCAGGCCAGTCCCCATGCGCACACGGTAGCACAAACACTGCACTACATTCCCAGCGCACGGCTCAAGATTTTCCTCTCCTGTGCGTGCGCAGTTCACACGCGAATCTAAGGCTTCTAGCGGCTGCAGGCTTCGCCCGGCTGTCCCTGCGCCAAGCTCCCGTCGCGCTTCCAGCGCCTTGTTAACCTCGCCGCCACTGCATCTGCATCTCCGTGCGCTTTCTCTTGTGTACGTGCATATCTAGATGGCCATGACCGCTTCCAGGCACTCGCCTTCCGGCTCAAAGACGCCTGTAAGTGACCCAAACTCCATGCTTGAAGATATACCGAACTGAACTTTAACGGCCAACATCCCGCTGGACAACTGGTGCGACTGCGGCGCTTGCAGTGCAACGACGCGGTCACGCTGTTTGGGTCGACACCGAGCAGTTAGCCGCAGGTGTGGACTGGGAAGACGGCATTGCACGCGCGTTGGCGTGGGTGCGTGACGCACAGCAAGACGGTCGCGTGCTCATGGTCATGACGCCACACGCGCTACGACGGCCCGACGGCTACTGTCTCAACGAGATTGCGCGTGCCGCCGCCATGCGCCTCAGTATCTTCCCGGTGCTTGTGGCAGACAGCACGCCACCACCCAGTGCTGCGCTGCTTCCTTTCTTCGATCTACGCGACTGCGTGCCGAGCGGTGAAGACTTGATGTTGGCTGCTGATAGCCCCGAGTGGCATGAGAAAATGACGAAATATCTGGACTCCCCACGCTTCCTTGGGAAAGCTGATCGGCTGTATGCGGTTCTGGAGCTGGTATGCGGTGCCCACTGTTCTCTTAGGGCGGAGGAAGCACAGACTGACGTCGAGTCATGCGTGTTCGTGTGCTTTGCTGCAGTTCGACTCGATGACCAGCTATGGTGTGCCAGCCGTAGCAAGACTGGAGAACTTGGGCCTGTTTCCAGGCTACGACAGCGCCCACCCTGCAGATACCCCGCGCAGTAATCGCGTGCGTCGGTTGCTGTCGCCTTCACGGCCGCTCACTTCGCTGTCGTCTTCGAACAGCCAGACCTTCACGTTCGACACTCCACGAGCTCAAGGTGGAATCACACCCCGTGTCAGGCAATTGAAGCTGGAGTTCGCTGATTCCAGCACAGCAAGTGGAGATTCGGACATTGTCAGCGGTCCGTCTTCACCTGTGGACTCTCCGCCAGCCTCACCGTTCAATTTACGCGACCATCGGACAGTCAGCGCATGTTCCAGCGATACAGACGACGCTGGAGCCATTGAGGAAGCTGCGATGGCGGCTCGAGACACGCGCTATGTGCTCAGCTTCGACGACAGCTGTCGTGTGCTCGCACAGCAGCTCTACGACGACCTCAATGCTGCTGGGTTCTCCGTTTACCCGCTGCGTTTTCCTTCTTCTGGTCGCATTCTCAGTACTTTTCAGGTATCTGAAGACCTGGGGAATAGCGGTGACTTGGGTGCAAGCGCTCACGAGGATGCGCTGCGGTGGGCTGCGGCTGAAAAGAAGGGCAAACTCATCTTGCTGCTGACGTCGGAGAGCGTCGGACGGCCGCGTGGCGTGAGTCTGAACGACGTATCAGCGGCGATGACGGCTGGTCTGGGTTTCATCCCGCTCCTGGTGCGTCCGTGCGAGATCCCGCTGTCCATCTGTCGCATCCAGTGGCTCGACATGACCGACTGCTTGCTGTACACCGAGCCTCACGGTGGAGTAGATACTACCAACGTGCGCCTGAATACCGTGCGCTACAAGAGTCGCAAGCAGCAGCTTATAGCAGCACTGGAAGGTGGCACGCTGGACCACGAAGGTCAGCAAGCGCGGCTTTTCTCGCTGTTGACGCCTTTCTCCTTCGTGCGGCAGATCAGCCAGCTCACGGCGCGCTTTGTGGGCCGCAAATGGCTCTTTCAGCGTTTCCAGCAGTGGCTGGAGGCGTCTCCAGCGGAAGCACGAGTGTTTTGGGTGTCGGGACAGATTGGCTCGGGAAAGACAGCTGTGGCTGCGCGTATGGTGCAGACGTGTCCCGAGATTGCAGCCTTCCACTTTGCGCGCCAGGATGACGAGCAGACCCGCAGTTCTCGCCGCTGCGTGCTTTCACTGGCTTACCAGCTCACCACGCAGCTACCGGAGTATGCCCTGTTCCTACAGTCGCACGAGCCTCTGGAGGAGATTGTACCAGTGGCTTCTTTCCCGGTGCTCGTGCGTCAGTTGCTTCTCGGACCACTCAATGCCATCGCCCAGCCAGCGAATGGAAAGCCTGTTGTACTGCTGATTGACGGGCTTGAGTGGCTGCTCCCGTCTACTGCAGCCTCTTCAGTGTTTGCGGGCCCTCCAGGGTCGCAACGCACCGAAGAGCGTCTGGTAGCTCTACTCCCAGCGATGCTAACGCAACTACCGTCCTGGGTACGTGTCGTACTCTTAAGTCGGGACGAACCAGCAGTGCTTTCGGAGCTGCAAGCCTTCGCACCGCCCAATATTGCCTTTGACCACTTCCAGCACGAAAACGAGCAGGATCTCCGGCAATATCTACGTGTGGCGCTATCCGAACTACCTCTAAATGGAATTGTCGACGGGAGTGAGTCAGCAGATGACCAAGACGCTAAGCTGGACCCTCTAAGCGCTGGCGACGAGAATGACGACGAGACCTTAGATCTCGAGCGTGCCGTGGAGCTCATCGCTCGTCGCGCTGAAGGCGTCTTTACCTATGCTGTGAACGTGGTGCAGGCCATCGCTGAAGGTCGACTACACGCTAATGACCTGGCGACACTGCCCATCGGCATGCGTTCGTGCGTGCAGCAGCTCTTCACGAGCCACTTCGCCGACGCTGAACTCTACCGGACGCGTGTACGACCCGTACTGGAAGTCTTATGCGCTGCCTACGAGCCTTTGCCACTGTCGACGCTGACACGCGTGCTGGATGGAGACGCCTATGAACGACGCGACGTGGGAACCATGCTGGGCTCGCTCTTCTTCGTGGAGCCACAATCGCAGCTACTGCGGCCGTTCCACTCGTCAGTACTGGACTGGCTGCAAGACAGTACCAGCGCTGGAAGCTTCTTCGTGGATGTGGCCTCGGGTCACGAGCGTCTTGGTCGCTGGGCCGCACGCGAGTATCAGCGCGTGGTACGAGCCAAGAAGAAGGGCTTCGTGAACCTCAAGTTCGATCTGGAGCGCGCTGACACGGATACTCACCAGGCACGCGTGTACATTGTGCGTCACGCTTGCAATCACCTCATGCAGGCACGTGCAGAGGACTGTATGCAGCTCTTGGCAGCCTTTGCGGCTGATGAGAACTTCCAGTTGGCTCGTCGACTCCTGCAGCTGCGTGCTGAAGGACTTGAGAGTTTCTTCCACGGCGACATCTCACGGGAAGAAGCACAGAGACTACTGGCTCAGCGTTCACGGGTGCGTGTGGGCAGCTTCCTCATCCGTTATACTGCGAGACAGCAGGCGTACTGCGCGTCGTTCGTGGCGGCTTTGGACCCACGGACTGGAGCTCCTAGCTTCCGCCACAACCTCATCTATCACCTCAGTAGTGGAGCTTACTCGGCCGTGCCACCTGCGGACGTGACAACGTCCACCGTTGTCTTCCCAGATCTCGTGAGCTTCGTGGAGCAGTACCAGCGCAAGGGGATCTTAACGACGCCCGTAGCACGCGAAGTGCCACTTAACCGTCAGATCTCCGGCCCCAATGCAGACACTTAGATCACCATCACGGTCTTATGAAGGCACGATTCTATGAATCAACACTATGTTGGTGGATTGCCGGCCGTCTAGATGGAGAGAGAAACCCATCAATCACTCGAGCGATGCGTGGGCCAATCGCTCACGAGTATGCTTGTCCACCAGCAGCGTCAGTGTCTTATCGCCAAGCCAGACTGGCAACGCCTTGGGGGACCGCGTCGTCTTGTCCTGCTCGCCATCCAGCACATCTTCCAGTACCATCAGCATAGGGCCGACCCCCGAAGCCTCACGCATAGCGATGGCTGCCTCTTGCAGTTCAATACTGAAGCGCTCGAGTCCGAGAGTGCGTTGTTTGCCATCGTCCGGCGACGTCTGCACAATGGCGAGCAGATCTTGACGCGTTGCGGGAGCTTTGCGCCTGGTTATGAAGGGCAACATGCGCTCCAGTCCGTCCTCCGTGGGTCGGAACACGAGCTTACCGGCCGCTTGCACGCGTGCGAAAACACGGACACCAGTGTCCAGGATCTACCAAACCATTTGAACCACATCACGTGAGTTGGAGTGCTGGTCAACCATTCAGTGCCTCAGAAACCACGCGACGTACCTTGAGTTGATCTCCCGAGAGTGCCGCGACCCGGATGTGTGGGTTCACGAGACTCACGGACGCTGTGCCTTCCGAGCGGGCGTACAAATTTTCCTATCCAGCCACACAGGAAGAGAGAGATGGACATCAGTATCGCTCCCACCAGAGCCTTCGAACCTAGTCAGTGCCTTCCACACATCCCAATGTCCTTACCTTCGAGAAGTTAGCAGGAAGTCCGTAGCACCCTTGGATATGCGTCCAGTGGTCCTCTCGCAGCGCCGTGTACGTCTGCCGGATGGTCTCAATTGGAGCCTGAACCGGTTCAACTACACCTGTGCCTGGTTGCTCGGCCAGCTTCTGCGCTCTCCGTGACGGCTTGCGCTCGCCTCGGGCCGTCGCCGCCGCCTCATAACTTTCCAGTCCACTCTGACCGTCACCAGGCAGAACAGCACCGCGTACTTTCCGCAGCAGCGCCACGAAGAAGCCCCCAGTGTTCTGATCCGTGGGGAAAAGTCTCATACAGCGCGCGAGTTGTTCACGTTGCACTGCGTCTGTCGGCGGGAACATGGAGTGCAGCACGCGCGAGCCTCGCAAGAAGCTCGGGACGCTCTCGTAGCTCTCGAACCACTGCAAGTCGGCGCGTGGCATCCCTGGAGCGGTACGCGCCTGCCACGCCACATCCCACTGCGTCACTCCTGGACGCGTCACGAGTCCGGGCAGCAATTTACTACAGTCCACAAGCTCCAGAGCACCATCAGCGCGACGCAGTAGCTCGGCGACCACAGCTTCGTTCTCCACTGGGTTCAGCGAGCACGTCGAGTACGTCATGAGTGCGTCGTCGGCGTCGTCACTGTCGTTACGCAGCAGCGCCGCAGCTCGCAGTGCCAGTTCCAACTGCATGCTGTGCAGGGTGAGGGCATTGCCAGGAGCCCAGCGACCCCAGAGATTGCGGTTCTTGCGAATGGTTCCATCGCCACTGCATGGCACGTCACAGAGCACTCGATCGAAGACATTGACGCGCTGCAACTGGCCACTATGAGCGTCATAGAGTCCAGGGAAGCGTCGGCCATCGTGACACGTGACCACCGCGTTATCCAGCCCGAGTCGCTGCAGTTGATGCACCAGCAAGTACCCGCGCTTCTCGTTGGCGTCGTTAGCCACTACGAAGCCCCGGCGAGGCTCCTCTGGCTTCTGGAGGGCTTCAGCCAGTAGCGCTTCCATGAGCTGCGCCGTCTTGGAGCCGGGAGCAGCACAAAGGTCCAATATGCGGTGGTGCATCTGGGCGGCGAGTAGTAGTGCTGGCACCATACTCACGGCTTCTTGGCGACTCAGATGGCCTTCTGCCGTGTGGTGCAGTAAGAAGGAGCGGAAACTTTGTAGTGCATCGTTCTCACGAGCGCCTTTGGTCAGCGCTGTCTTGCCGCAGTCCAATTGCCACGCGCCATGCTCGCTCGGGAACCACGATAGTGCTCTAGAGATCATACGAGAGCAAGGGTGATAAGCTGCGAGCAGTAGATGGAGGCCTAAAGTAAAGAAAGAGAGAGAGGGAAGGAGGAATACGCACTTGGGTGGCGCGATGGCAGTGTCGGACGACGCATGACGCGCAAAGGCGACTGGGAAATCGTGCAGGAGGCGCTGGATGACGCGCTCGGCCGCTGGAGACGTCGGGTTCACGCGGAAGCAGGCGGGCAATGGCGCTTCCAGCGTCGCACGGACCTGTGCAGCTTCCTCCGGTCGGATGATGCCTTGGCGCTGCAGTGATAGCAACAGCAAGAGCAGCGACAGCGTGAGGAACGGCGTATACTCGACGGGATAGAGCGCTGAGAGTCGTGGCTTCGAACCAGGTAGTATTGCAGGATAAGCGGCGTGGACGCTGGGCGCGCGGGCTCTGCGGGCGCCGACACGCGGCCAGCAGCGGCGGAGCTCATGCGGAAAGACACAGCCGACTGGTGCACGGATACAACGTAGCGGTGGTGGGGCTGCTGTCGCGTGGCGGCCAGACGCAGCATTCACGTGGACGAGCTTTGCTGCAGCTCGGGAAGTGAGCCCAGCTGCCAATCAAGGCGATGCATGTCAAAACCGTATCAGCATAAAGAGGTGCGAACGTATCGAATGTACGGAGGGAAAGGTGGATTCCACCACGACAGAGAAACATTCACGCCGAAATGCATACTTTTCCGCTAGAACCGACGCATAAAGTGATGCAGGGGACAGGTCATGCGCGGTCTCCGGGGCGACACGAAGCTGTGTGACGCTGCTCCTGCCCACGCCGCGTGCGCGCCTAGTCCTGGATGTGCGTGAGGAAGTGCAGCGCGTAGCTGGAGAGGCAGATGACCTTGATGAGCTCGAAGGCCACGTAGAGGATGTGGTAGACAATGTGCGGCTTGTCCTGGATCTGCACGTTGTGGCGCATCTCGCCGAACTGCATCTTCTGGTTGAACGAGAGCTTGTCGTCGTCCAGCTCCTTGAGCTCCTCGTAGAGCGCGAACTCGGCCACGAGGTTGAGCTTCGGGTAGAGCACGGTGGCCTGCGCCAGCAGCAGCAGCGAGCAGAAGCCCAGACGCCAGGACGCGTCGCCCAGCGCGCCAGACGTGAACACGTGCACGGCCCAGAGCCCGACGCAGAGCCCAATCTCCACCGAGTTGAGCGCCGCGAACATGGTGCGCCCCAGGTCCAGCGCCAGGTGGCGCGGCAGGAAAGGCGCGCGGAACTTGACCCACGACTCGGTGCACGACACGGCCAGGATAAAGCCCAGCCAGACGAGCGCCAGGAAGGTCTCGGCGCCCGCCTTGGGCAGCCACCCGAACTTGACGCTGGCGGCGAACACCAGGCCCACGCCGCCGTAGATGCAGCTCAGCATCGTGCGCTTCTTGGCGTCCATTGTGTCGTGGCGGGGCGCAACGCTTCTCTTCGGGAGTTGTCTTGCTTTGGCTCGGCGAATTGCTGAATGACCGGGACGAAGCTGACTGTGCGTCCGAGGGTGCTGACTTGCGCGTGCGTGCGGTTTATCTGCCAATGAATGGCGGTAAAGAGACGAAGCGCGCTGGAATCGGCCAATCGGAAGGCGTAGAGCGCCCAGCTGCGTCGGACAAAAGCTTCAAGTCCGTGACGGTGGCCTGATTTGCCCGTTGGCGGATTTCGGCCAATGGACAGGAGGTATGCTACTTTTAGCCAGTCAACGGCCACGACCACGGCAGTAGACAGCCAATGAACAGTGAGGGTGGAGAGGTGGGTTCAACTTCGACACTGGAATTCTCGCAATGACGTGGAAATGGAGACGAAGAGGACGGGGCACCTCCATGCGTCGGCGGCCTCTGCGCCCTTATTTCTCCAGCGCCAGGGCGCGCGCGGCGGGCGACGCCGCCAGTTTGCTGGCCACCACGATGCAGTAGTGCGCCTGCAGCATGTGGAACTCCTCCAGCTCGTCGAAGATCTCCAGCTTCTCTCGTCTGCACAGGACACGAGAGCACACACACACACACAAGCACAAGCACGCAGTCAGTTCGTCAGCTTACCAGCGTTCCCTCGGCCAGCACAGCACATCTACAGAGCGCAGCGAGGGCGACGTACGCGGCGCGCTCGGCGGGGTCCAAGTAGTGGTAGTAGATCTGGTTCATATCCCAGCACTGCGCCACCTCGAAGTCGTGCTGCGTGAAGCGCTTGATCTGCGCGTCCGTCGTGGGGAAATCACGGATGCTCAGCAGATCGCAGCCGCGCGCCTTGATGTTGGCCATCATGACGCGTCCAAAGGCGTCGTCGGGCAGAATCTGCTCGTACAGCGCGAAGCTGACGTCGCTAAAATACGAGGCCGCCCAGGCCACCAGTTGCGTGGAGAAGCGCGCCTCCATGTAGATCAGCACGCACTCGGACACAAAAAGCGTCGGCGCGCTGGACATCCAGGAGCACAACACAGTGCGAGCGACGCACGTAAGTATCGAAAGGCGGACAGCATCGAGTTCGCAGTAGGCATGTCCGTACGTGGCCTCCAATCCGAGCCAACTCAGCGGGATACGCACCTGCTGTCGATACCAGCGGCCTCCAGCTTCGCCTTGGTGGCGTCCAACTCACGGAGGTCGCACGGTAGTAGATGATACCCGGGCGTATTCAGCTCCGTGTACCCTTTGGCCCACCGCACAAGCAACGCAAAGTACTTGTCAGGTGCGCCCGTAGCATGTGCCCGTAGCATACGCCAGGAACACTGGTCCTCACTGCCAGTGCAGGCCAACAGACACAACTACGTGGTGCACGTACCGGAAGACACGGCAGCCATGAAGTCCTTGGGGGCGCCGAGCCCAAGCAGCGCGCTCATGGGCTTGCGGCGCTTGATGGCACTCACCTTCTGCATGGTCACGTCGGGGAAGTCCAGCTCGAAGTACTCGCAGTTCTGCAGCTTGTCGGCCTCGCGCAGACGGAAGAACATGGTGTCTAGACCTGCGCCAAGGATCACCACCTGTTTCTTCTTCCCTGTCGAGTCCACGGGCAGGTCGCTCGCCAGGAACTTGCGCACCAGCGCCTCCACGGCGGCCACGCGCGCGTAGTAGCCGCGGTTGATGAGGGGCATGCGGCGCGACGGCGCCTTCACAAAGTACTGCACGAACGGGTCCGTGTAGTAGCCCAGCTTGCTGGCTGACAGCTTGCACAGGGACGCGTCCGACGCCGTCTCCATCACGGCGCCGTCATGCTCGGCGCTCATCCGCTCGCTCATGCCTCGATACACTTTCGCTTGCTCCTTCCACAAAACAAATGGCCACATTCCCTTTCCACAAAAGAAATGCCGCGCGAACAACTCAAATGGTACGTGCCTGTCTGTGCTCTGTGCTCTGTGCTCTCTGTGTCCGTCCGTCCAGCATACCTGCCTGCGAGTCTGCAGCCGAGGCCATGATGGCCTCCTCGTCTCGGAGCACCCTGCCGAGTGGCCTGGAGGTGGACGCATTCGGGGTCGTCAAGGTCGAAGGCAAGCCTCTCGAGCTGGGGCCTGAGCGCCAAGGGTGCCAGCAGCGGTACTGGTGCTCCTTTCATCCCGAGAAGGGCCGCTTTGTGGCACAGCTTGACAGGTGAGGCTGCCTTGTTGCTCTGTTGCCTGATGTTCTCTATTGTCCTATAATGCGTGGCATTCCTGTGTCTTTGCCGTGCTCTACGCAGAGACCTCGATAAAGCTGCTGAAGCGAAAGCCAACGATGCCACGCTCATCGAAGTGGATGAGAGCTTTTCCTTCGCCGCCATGGGCGAGAATATGATCCGAGAACTTAGTCGACACAGCGTCACCGTGACCCAACAGAACTGAGAAGAGCGGGAGAAGGTCTACGTCGCAGAGCGGGAGGCCGTGGTCAATGCTCCCCCCAAGACATGCGTTCCTCCTCCCTGTGGCCATCCCCCGGCCACAGTATGGCACTGGCTCACCGACGAGGCGGATCCGCAGCAGCGTGTGGGATCACTGCAACAAGCCGGTCAGATATCATGAGCCGGAGGACGCCGAGCGACACTTGTACCAGTGCGATCCCTTCAAAGCGCACGTGAAGGGTATGCCGAAGTATGCAACCTTTACCAACAACACCCCAAGTGAGCCCCAGCAACTTCAGCAATCGCCCCAACGTCACTACCCATTCCTGTGTCTCCGCACCCAAGCACGTGACAACACCTCCTCGTTGTACCCCCTCGTTCATTTCCCAAGCTCTTCTCTGCATGGAAAATCAACTGGTGTGGTGAGAGAGGCTGCTCGACCAGCGCGTGGGAGAGGCATAGATCCACGATGTCCGAGGCCGCGAGTCTTCCCCTCGCTCCAAGCGGATCAAGGACAAGTCGTGGTTCTAATGGGAAGAACACTACAAGATCAAGGCATGTTCGTGCTGTGGCAGAACCAACCGCAGCATCACGAGCGAGAAGGGCTTTCCGTGCTCGCATTGCAGCCTGACGCTCGACCGCGACGTGAACGCCGTGCGTGGCATCTACCTGAAGAACGAGCACCTGCTCACTCGGGCTCCTGGAGTCCGGGTACCCGGAGACGCCTACTCCGCGGTGTCAGGTGCGCGTGAGCTTGCTCACACACATCGACCCGAAACAGAAAACGGTATGTCCACTAGGGCCAGGACTGTGTTTGGGTATCTCATG
>JAADYK010001134.1:0-10980 GCA_023338225.1 Halophytophthora batemanensis | reverse complement strand
TGTCTCCCTTGCGCGCTGGTCGACCGACTGCTCCCACCACACTGGTCGATCCTCCATGTAGAGAAGAGCTAGGGAAATGAACGAGGGTGTGGGGCGAGGAGGTCTTGTCGCGTGCTTGGGTGTGGAGGCGCAGGAATAGGTTGGCAGTAGCTCGCAGAACTGGGAAGGAAGCTCGCAACGCGGCAACTCGGGGCTTCTTTGGTATCACGAGCAGCTGATAGGCGAGATCCCATCTTACCTGTGATTGGCCCATTCTGGCCTTGATGTGGGTGAGTAAACGAGGGCGAGGTGCAACAAAACGATGGCAACTCGTGGGAACTCAGTGGTAGATTGGGAACACCCGAGCGGCCAAAAGCTGAGAAGCCAGCAAGGAAGTGGAGCAGGAATGGGGGCGGACAGCGGCGGCAGCTCCTTGCTGCTGAGTGTGGGGCTTCTGGGGGGCGGCTTCCTGCTCGGACGCGTGCCGCTGCTCCCCATCGCGGCGCAGATATTCGAGGAGCTCTGTGGTATCCCTACGGCGCGGAAGGTGCGCGTCGAGAGTCGCGCCAGTTGAAGCGCACCGACCGCACCGCGATCCTGCTGCAACCCGTTGTGGGATTCACTGACCCTGGTTGATGGATGCTGCAACTGGTTTGTGGCTGAAATAGGTGGCTATGGCAGCGATAGCGCTGTTCCTGGTTGTGGTCTATGTGTTCGGCGTGCTGCTGCCGCTCAACTGGGTAGCCTCAAAGGTACGCTACGCACGACGTGAAGCAAACTCTGAGCTACGCTAACTACTGACGGCGATACCTGCTGGGTGAGCAGGAAGCGCGCGAGGCAGCAGCGCGGTCGAAGCAGCCTGAGCCCACGTCGTTCCGTCGCGAGCTGCGACGCCGCGGGAGCTACAGCATGAGCTACGTCACGGATATCAAGGCGCACGTGTTCGCTCGGTGCTGAGTCGACAAGTTCATGCCAGTGGTGTATGTGATAGAGTAGATACAGTGGTGCGGTACCATACGAATGCAAAGTTACCAAGTGGCGACGACGCGTGCTGTTCTCTTTGTGCTCTCACTGCAGCGACGGCGGCGTGGGTGACTGCATCGTCGGCGATTGCAGTGTGGGAGACTGTACTGTGGGTGACGGCAGCGAGCTTGCAGACTTCTTTCTGGAAAAGATTTTCGCAAAAGACCGCTTTGGTTTCAAGCTGGGGACTTTCGACGACCCGTCGGCAGTCATCGTGTCTACAATGTCGTGGGCGCTCGCTCTGCCTCCTTGCGTCGAAACTTCGAATGCCTCAGTCAGTCGCAAATCCCCTGCACTTGGCACGCCGGAACTCATGCGGGAGTCTTCACACACTGTGGCCGACGAATCGTTTGAAGCTGTGTCTACTGAAGCCAATCTTGACGCTGCTGGTGCACTGGTATCGTCGGGTGGGAGGAGCAATGGCTTCACAGCGCCCGAGTGGGAAGAAATAGCAAAGGCTGACAACGTCTTGAGCGGTGCCAATGCGTCGAACGGCGCCCAGCGGGAGATGTCGAATTGGTCGCGCAAGAAGTTGCCGATGTTGGTGAAGTTGCGCCCCACCTGGGAGAGCACGTCCAGCAGGATATCACGTCGGATGCGCAGTAACAGATCGACGGGGGAGCACGTCTTGTCACAGTACACGAGCGCGTGTGTCTTCACTTCGAAACCACGCATATCTTCGAGCGGCTGGGGTGTTGACGCGTGGTGGAGGTGGAGATGTCCACTGCCGGTGCTTCTCTTGTTCCTGTACGTGACCACCACCTCCACGGCGCCCAAGCGGATGCGCTTGAACAAGATGCTGCTCTTGGCGCGGTCCTTCATCTCGCTGATCTCACGCTCTGTCGAGTCAGACTGCTGCTGCTGTAGGTGCTCAAAGTCTCTCTCCAAATTGAGTAGCTGGATGTCGTTTGCGTCTGGCTGGCTGACAAGTCTCGAAATCCAGTCGGGTGTATCTTCGTGAAGGTGAAATCCGGTTCCCGCTGCCGGTTTCTTGCCTGGGAGCGCCGCATCGTCATCGCTGTGTCCACGTTGCGTCCTCCCCCGAGCAAGAGGGTGAGAGGCAGCTTTACCCGCAACTTTGACTGCTTTCTTTATCACCGATCCGACACGGCCTCCGTCTGAAGAGCTGCTGGTAGTTTTTGGCTGAAGGAATTGCGACCGAACTTCCTTGCGCTTCTCCTCTTGGACGGAATTGTCTGTGGTTGGAGGAGCGAAGAAGGCAGCCAGCTGAATAACTACTTCTTGCGTGATGCAGACTTGAACGGGGTGCACGTTCAGTTCAAAATGCTGCACGACCGTGATACCACCTACGGGTTTCGCGATCTCGGCATCCACACGGAGAAACATGTCGTCTCCTTCCCACGACCGAGAGTACGCAGGCAGGAGTAGGTCCGGGTAGGCTGTTCCCGGGCTCAGATTCTTCGCCGAGAGATCTTGGAGAGTGAGTGCAAAAGACCCCGAATGGTCCTCGAACTGCTTCATCTTGAAACTTAGGATGCCACTTTGTACGCGCGCGATGTCAGCGGTGTCTCCGCTCAGGGTCAACGAAGCGCTCTCGAGTACAAACTCCAAGTCAACATTGGGTAGCGGGTTCTTCTTGTTCTGCTTCTGGTCCTCATTAGCTATGAGCCGTATCAACTCGGAAACGGAGTCGTACTGCTGGGACAGCCGTTGCAGATCATCAGCGAACTGCTCGTCGTCATACTGGGTTGGAGCTGACCCGAGCATACTGGCATTTGTGGTGGCGGATGAAATTGAAGTTGACGAGAGTTTGCGGCGTCGAAACAGAGGCGAAGTTTCCACCTCGTGCGGGAGCGCTCGGGTGTTCTCCACGGTTGAAAACGCGGTCATGGAGCGCTCATTCACGCTGTAACTCCAGCGACAGAGCTGCCGCCATCGAATCGTGGCGATTTCCCATTTGAGTTGCTTGCGGAGCGCGTGGAGGTGCTGGAGCGAGCTTTGCTGCTGCTGCTGCGAACTGTTCTGGCTCTCTCGAAGATAGCTTCGCAGCATGCGAGAATACTCAGGACCTTTCTTCTCGGTTAGTTTCACTGTGACGAGCGTCGCCACGGAGACGCCTAGGTTCTGCAAGATATCCTTCGACCCGGCGTTCAGCTGTGCTTCGACTGTGGGGATCTTCAGCTTCACCTTATTCTTGTCAATGACCGTCTCGCGGTCAATCCAGATAGTCACTCGGGCGGGAATGGGAGAAATCACTTGCTTGAGCAGACCATAGGAGCTAGGGCAGTACGACCCGTCTGAGAAAGCCTTGAGCCACACCCCGTGTGATTTTACGTCGATGTCCAACGGTGAAGTGAATAGCTGCAACCCTGCAACCTGCAAATCGATGTGCTCCTGGCTATTGTCCGAGAGTGATGACACGGCATCCTTCAACGTGCCAGTGCTTAGTGCAAGCAGAACTGAGCCCTGGAAGACGGCAGTAGCAAAACCACGATTCCAGCACAACGAAGCGTGAGATACCAATCGGCATGCAGGACACGGCTCTTACCAGAAATAATACCGTGTATACCTTGTTCTGCTGGTCTTGAATGCTGATCTGGCAGTCCACGAACTTGACCATAAGAAACGCCTCGACAATCTTTGAGCTAGAGCCGTGACTGGATTTGTCGCCGTAGATCTGCTGGAACCGCCTTAGCAACCCCGTCTTGCCACTCGAACGCCTCCGAGCTGGAGCAACTGAATCGGAATTCGAATACGGCGTTGGCTCAAACTCTTGGCTTTCGTCAGAAGCAAATGCGGGACTGGTGCTCTGGAGAAAGATCTTGCCGAATTTCGGGTCCTCTGCCAGCGAGGTGGGCTTCTTAGGACTGCCACCTTCACTCTCTGCACAACTCAAAGTGATAATATACCATGGGGAACAAGAACGTTAGTGAAGCTCACCGTTCACTCTGAGGAAGCGATGCAGAAAGTGATAGAAGAGACTGGACCGAACCTGTTGGTATTGTTGCTGTGTCTGTCATATCTTTTCGTTCACGAGGGGCACTGTCCTCCGGAGTGGTGTCAAAGAGCTCGGGCAGACTCGCGATGATGACATGGATCCAGTTGTTCGCAACATCCACCAGTGTCTCCAAGGCATCAAGAGTCACCAGAACCCGTACTTCGCTGGAGGACAACCCGAGCAAAAACCCAAGCTGTTGGAATTCGTCGAAAAATGCAGCTTGGTGGTCTTCCGCGACATTCTCTCCCGTTTCAGCATCACTGGGGTCGTCGTCAGAATCACGAAAGTGGAATGGATTGTCTTGGTGGATATCAAAGTGCTCCAGGATCGACTTTTTTGTCTTTGTTGCCGTTTCAGTAGTGATCCGCAAAAGTCCATCACTGGAGCTAGTCCGCTGGTTGCTGGAACCACCTTCCGTAGCCTTTGAGTTGGTCGTCGTTGCGGTACTGTCGTGTGTGGGTGCATGTTCTGTCCCGCCACCGATTTTCAACGCAACGTGCTTCACGGACACAAGTGACTCTCCTCTGCTACCCGAACGAGGGGTACACACTCGCACATGTAAATCTCGAGCCACCACTGTTACGTCATGAACAATCCACGTTATACCACCAAGGTCAAGGGGAAGTCGGCGCACTTCTGCCTCGTTCTTGCCCTCGGTTGAACTTCCAGGATCGTTGTTCGAGAAAAGGATGTGAGAGCTCTCGAGTAATGCACCGGAGAAGCCGATCTTGTCGTCTATAAACGCCCGCAAGCCTATCGCGCGCTTTTCACTGGCGTATAGAGCCACATCCAGTCCAATGAGGTCAAAGGCTTCCATTATCACCCCTTTGAGAACGCGCGGAAGCCTCAATAGTGGAAGATGGGACCCCCTCCTGCTCCCCTGCCTCCGTGGAAAAGGATGCAAGGGAATCTTCTTGTAGACTCGGCCAAAACCTATCAGCCACTCCACTTGCTTGGTGTAGAGAACAATCGCTGCGCGCGCTGCCATATCGCGCTTGGACCATCCGTCGCTGCTGCTCGACTCCAGGACATCGGGATCTACCGGGCATATCTTCCCACGGATGAAAATGGACAGGCCGGTGGTCTGATAGGCTTCGAACGGACCGCTACTACGTGGATCTGCAAATTGCGCGCTTTCGGAGCAGGCTGGGATCGTCGCTGGATTCGCGTTTGGGGCGCCTTGACAGTGTAGAATGAACCTATCTGCTGAAGAGCTGGTATTCTTGGTGCTAACGAACTCGATAGGGTAGGCGTAGTGCATGTTCACGTCACCACAGCAATCGAATTTCAACCATATCTGCAGCTTCACATGACTCACTTCCGTAATATTCGAGAGTGCTCCCGGTTCGATTTTTGCAGACAGTCTCGTCACGGCAATATCAATGACCCCATTCGCGTATACCACATGCAGTTGGTGCACTGAGACTTGAAGGTAGTCTGTAAGTTCAAAGGAAGACGACGAGCACAGCAACCGGACAGCTGGATCTTGCACAGAAATGGCAATCTTTCCGTGGCAAAGTCGCCGCGCAACGTCCAATGGAGAGGTATGGTA
Organism: Halophytophthora batemanensis; assembly: GCA_023338225.1. Taxonomy (NCBI): domain Eukaryota; phylum Oomycota; class Peronosporomycetes; order Peronosporales; family Peronosporaceae; genus Halophytophthora; species Halophytophthora batemanensis. Next base: position 5,467 of record JAADYK010001134.1, on the reverse strand, counting down.
GCGCTTGTCAACATCCATGATGATGAGGGGGAGCAGACCCTGAGCTAATTCCGCCAACTCGTCTAACGCGTACAAGTAGCTGGGGCTGAAGTACAGCACTGGCTGGGTGATAGCAACCGACAGATCTGCGAAGCACCGGATAGCACCCATAAAGTCGAAGACTGCACTTTCACCCGAACCTGAACTGCCACTGGCGTTTGCAGCTACAATCACGTCGCCCTCAACCCCGACTTCGGCACAAAGCAGAAGAGGGGTGGGGAAGCGCCGAATTCGGACTCCCAGGTCACTGGCAGATACTTTTAATCGCATCCCAACGAGTAGCAGATACACAGGTTTGTAGGATACCCAATCACGCCCAGTCCCTTTGAAGGTTGCTTCAACAGCTTCGGAGGCTTCATCTAGCTGTCTCGCACGAGCCACCGCCCTCTCTTCCTCTTCTTCAAAAGTCAGGTCAACCCCCACGCGACCCGCATGCACCGCAAGCAGTGTTTCATTGCACCCACCGCGAGATTCACAGTTTTTACGGTGGGTTGCTTGCGACTTATGCACCTTTTGAGCGTAAATCTTGGCGTTCTTTTCGGCTAGTAAGCTCTTCATTTCTTGGTAGGCGTCGTCGCACAGCAGATCAGCATTCGTCAGCTTGAGCGCAGCAACGTGGTCTTCGAGCATTTGTGCACGAAGCTCCTGCTCCGCCAATTCTTCAATCCACAAGGGGTACATTCGCTCGAGCCAGCTTTCCAGCGGCTTGTCAATAAGTTCGAACCCAACGTTCTCAAGCTGCAGCCAGACGTCTGGCTTGCGCGATGCCACAGGTGTTCGCAAGAAAAACTGGTAAAACAGCTCTTGTTGGGGACGCCAGTACCCTGCCATGGCAGATGCTAACTGTTCTTGGTACGGTGCAAAGCTGCTTTGAATGGCGTGGAGATGGGCTTGGAGCGGGAACCCGCTGCTCGAGCGTAGCTGTAGACCTTCGACATCAACCATCAAGCCATCCGGAAGATCTCCAGTTTGACATGCAGCCGGACGCCCGGACGCAGAGCGTCGCTTTCGGAGCATGTCTTCAAACTCCCCGAACACGTAGTCAGTCCGCTTGCCGACAGTGTGCCTGACGCTAAGCCTGTCCAGGCGGATCATCTCCAGCGCTTCCACCTTGAGCGATATGTTCTCCAGAATCCACACTTCAGGTAGATCGTCCCCCCCAAAGACGCCAGCGGAAAGCTTCACATCGATTCCATCTATGAGCTTGGCCTCGACCAAGATGCTCATTGCACGCAAACGCACCAAATTGTCCCCCGAGGCGCTGATTAACTTGCCAAACAGTTGCTCGTAGCGAAGGCATTCATCAATATCATCTAACGGCGGGTTGAGTCCGTAAGGTCGATTGTAAATGCTGCCCGGTGGTGTGCAGTGCGCTGCATATGCGCTCCGAATCCGATAAATCATCTCCCAGCTGGAAAACGTGATTCGCCGGATAAGCTCTGTTAGTCGCAGCTGCGCCTCAAGACTCCATTCCACGCGAGCCCCTTCCAAGAAGATATCAACCACAGTTTTCGCATGTCTGGGCAGTTTGTTCTCCTCTAGAGAAAAGCAGTCAATGGAAAAGTAGTGCCGAGGGCCTTCTGCATTCCCAGCACCAACCCCACGGACGCCTGCGATACACTCAAGGTGCGACCCTAGTCCACAAGACGGAGAGGAATTGGGCATAAACGACCCTCGTCGTCTTGAGGTCCAGATGTGTTTGGGTATCCCGGCAGTGGACCATCGCCGACCGTCTGACGTTCGCTGACTGGGAAACGCTTTTGCCTCGAACATGGAGATGCGAAACCGGCCCGTGGTCTCCTCGACACTCATCATAAGCGTATCAACTGTCAAATAGTCCACATGTCGGTCGTTTTCGTATGTGTAGGCGAAGGTTACACAAATGCACTTGATAGCGCACTGGAATCCGATACGCTCGTTGAGAGACACCTGGTCTTGAGCCACCTCGTCCATTCTCCGCATTGTTGGAACTCGCAGTCGAGCTTCAGAGGCCCACTCCCTCTCATTGGAGTCGTCATTATATTGACCAGCAGGCGGGTGACTAGGTTCACGCAGGATAGGAGCCAAGATGAAGACGCCAATCTCCAGCATCCCACCAATTGCATGAAGGACTGCCGGTGTCCACTTGACTTCCACTCGTTGGACTTCCATCTCAACACTTGCTGACGTTTCACCGTGCATCCACAGGGACACGGGGCAGATGAACACGCGAGCAGAATCCAGCGACAAGAAGGCGGTCTTCACGTGACTGTTGTTCGTGAAGCACGATACCATCAGTCGTGAGCACTGGATGTCTGCCTTAGACCGGACCCCGAGCTGGTCTTCGCGCACAAACGGATGAGCAAACACATTGACTTCTTCGAGGGTCAGATAGATACTCGGGACCCCCTTCGGAAGCACCTCGCACGTGTGGTCCAGCGAGATGAACGTGACTTCAGTCTTCAGCATCTTGAACTGCACATCCAGACTGATATCCATATAGCCCATAGGGTCGTTCCCATCGCACTGGATTACGTCTCCTGTACGCGCCGATGTCCCTTCCTCGCCTTCCCTTACTTCAGATGATATCAGGTCGTATTGAGTGCAAATGGACGATATCCATGGTTGAACAGTTTCTGAAATCACCCCTGCAAGGCTTCGGCCTTCACCACTCACAAAGGTCTTGCAGAAGAGCAGAGGGCCCTCAGCACCTTCATTCGCCCCGGCATCGTCCAGTTCTTCGGGTGTCTCCACTGCAAGCTTGCTCTGTGCTTCGATCTTGAGGCTGCTGAGTGTCACAACAGGCGATGCTGCGTCCCCGCAGTCAACACGTTTCGTGTCTTGTACATCAGCAACGAGTGAGCCAAGAAAAAGTTCTGCTTTGCTTCTCACCACTGGTCGGCCGTCGTTCTTACCACTTGCCGCCCCCAAGCTCTCACTTGAAGTGATTGACAGGGTCATCTCCAGGTTATTCAGTATCAGTGAGCAACTCTGTTCACCGTCGAGCACGTTGACTTTCAGTCGGCGCAGGAATGCCTTGGCATCCGGACTGGCCTCTGCTAGTCGCAAGGGTAGGAGCATGTGACAAGCGAGCGGTTGCAGGTAGTTTTCAATCACTTCGGTTGGATCGAATGCCGACCTTGAATCGTAACGCTGCGGAGGAGCCAACGATACTCGCAACATCTGCGTCAACATGACGTTCACTTGGATCAAATCGCACGCAGCCGAGCACAAGGACGGAATGGGAGATCGCGTGTCCTCGATAGATTGTGCCACCGGAATGGTGACTTTGAATTCTGTAAATCCAATCTCGGTGCCTGCGTCAGCGACAGGAATTGCGACTTGCATGGGTTCATGTCGCGCGATTGCCACGCTGCACATGAGCTCTCCTCTCTTTGGGTCGAGCTGAGCCCCAAGGGAAACACTCCCACGCTACGTCATGCAAAGCGAACAAGCATTCTTGTTAGAACAGCCAGCCAGTTACAGCACATTCATATCAGTACCGAAAGCGCGACGCTAATTACCTTGACGCTAACCACCGTCGTCGAGTTGTCTCCAACTTTCCGCTGCACTTCCATGGAGATGGAGCTCATCGACAGCCCAACCAGGTGAGCAAAGCGACACACAAACCGCAGATGTGGCATCCATTGGCGCACGTGAACCCAGACAGGATGGTGAGTGCTCTTGAGACTAATCTTCATGTCCAGGGTTTGCCAGAATGACTGTCCTGCGGCACTTGGGAGCGCTGTAGCACCACCACGCGGGTTTTCTTCATCAAATAAGACCACCACAAGATGAACAGCAGGGACGGCCAAGTGAAGCAGTCTGGCTTGCGTAGGCGACCGAAGAAACCCCCATACATGAGGCCACAGCGACAGTTTGACTGCAGTCACGCTGATGGAAAGCTTTTTCTGGGCGCCGATCGAGATGTTGGATAGCAAGCCGACTGCGCTCATGCCGCAAGATAGCAGATAGCAGGCAGCAGACAACAAACGGCAGTCCCAGCGTGAGCTACACTCATCACATACGACAACAGTCTGTAACACACACATCAATCTGTTGTACCTTTCGAGATTGCTGCGAGGAAGGCGCTTGCCAGTAAACCCCAGACCTGCCAGATCCACCACAGCGCATGCAGCAAGAGGAAGTATCAGCACCAGAAGGCGTCGCCAGCGCCGCTTCCCACACAACGAGAAGCTAGTTTGAGCCCTCGCGCCGCATTAGACTGCTGTGTACCTCCGTCCATGCCAGGAGCAGCACCACGGCACCAAGCAGCAGCAGCATCGCCTCCGGGACTGCTTGCCACTGCTCCGTCGCAGTGCGTCCTTTCAATCTTCGATCTTCAACAGACAAGGTTGATCAGATTGGTTCTCATTATTGGCCAATCAGACAATTGGACAGATTTCGGAGCTGGTCACCCTCCTAGAGCTAGACGCCTAGTGCGCGTTGCTGTGGATGGCCTTCGAGCTCCAAGGAACCCAACATCACGTTCGCGTTCGAGCGTGGATGACCGAGGACGAGTTTCAAAATCTGCTGATGCGCGACGCTCGCAAACAAGTCGAAGCCGAATTCAAGAACATCCGGCTTGCGATGATCGAGGACGGGGAACCCAGCGACATGGTGCAGCAGACGGCGGCCGCTCTAGCGGGGTTTGCCCTCCTTGTTCCTCCTGCGATCGACCTCGTGGAGATGGAGTGAGTCTTCCTCGCTCACCGGGCCTGCGCGCTCGCCACGCCACCGAACGGTGGTCGTTCAGCCGCCCCAGGACTCCTGTGTGGCGCCACCTTTCAGACGACCCGAAGGCGCTGTGCCAGTCGGCCACAAGGTGCTGGTACTGCTTGCACAAGGTGCAGCACAACCGCCTTCCGAAGGTGGCTGCACAGCGCCTTGCTCTCGAGTGCCCTGTGTCCTATCATCTACTGGCTGAGACGCCGTTGAGGTTTTGGCCAACGTGGGCTCATACTACCTGAATACAGTGTTGCATGCTTGGTGACTCTGGTGTCTGCTTGCCTCTTCTTTCAACGTGAGCTCGCATTTCACTCCAGACTATCTCCAGCTCTTCTGTATGTTTGTAGGCCGCGTATGCTCCAACACTACTTTGCTCGGACGCACAGCAGCAAGAAGTCGGGGATTCTGCAGTACCTCGCTTTCCAGTGCACGTTCAACCTCCAGAGCCTCTCCGTGGGCACCCCAAATCGCGTGCTCAACAGAACGCACCCGCGTAAGCAGACATCGCCTAGCTCCAAAGTGGGGGAAGGCACTACCAAATTGTCGGGAGCAGCTCAGCCTGCCAGAAATTGCCTGTGCTCACGAGGCGAGGCAGTGCCTTGCGGCGCTACCTCCAAGCACCGCCTCGAACTGCACTACTCCACGTGACGATACATCTTGTTGCCGTAGGTGCTATCGATCTGTCTCCCAGGGGTGTGACTACAAACTGACAAGCCAGCGT
>JAADYK010001133.1:0-10982 GCA_023338225.1 Halophytophthora batemanensis | reverse complement strand
GCGCAGCGCGTTCGGATCGTCAGAAAGGTGGCGCCACACAGGAGATCTGGGGTGGCCCGGGACGGCTCGACGACCACCGTTCGGTGGCGTGGCGAGCACACGGGCGCGATGAGCGAGGAAGGCTCTCTCTATCGCCACCAATTCGAGCTCAGGAGGAATAGAGAGGCCGAACCCTGCTAGAGCGGCCGCCGTCTGCAGTGCAATGTCGATGAACTCGCCGTCCTCGATAATCGCAAGCCGGATGTTCTTGAATTCGGCTTGGACCCTTTTGCGAGCGTCCCGCATCAACAGATCTTGGAACTCTTCCTCGGTCATCCACACTCTGACGCGAACATGGTGCTGGCCCCCTGTAGCTCGAAGGCCATTCGCAGCAAGGCACACCAGGCGTCTAGCTCTAGGACGGTGACCAGCTCCTTATGTGTTGAGACCCATGGGAGTCCCGTCAGTCCCTCTAGGACCCAGGCCATGGCGGCTTCGCCAGCGGAGGTAGTGGACTGCGGTGGTGAAGCTGTGCCCTAGCGCGCAGCAAACGGCGATCTCATCCTTGCCGCCATACTATGGCCTGTGAATTGGCATAGAGCAGAATGGGGGAAGCAATATGCAAGTAAGGAGTCACCATTCGCCTCCACCCAACCGCCCTGCAGCCATTCCGAACCACATCCAAGTGCCAACGACTGCAAGTGCTTCATGGTGGCCACGGGCGTCTTCCTCGCCACCGCGCGCGACGTGGTGGTGACCGTGCGCAACTCCACCGTGTTTGTCCTCCCGACCAGCAGTTCCTCGCGCAAGTCGCTGCGTTTCGAGGTGCTGCAGGGCGCCGACGCCGCGTCTGAGCCTCTAGCCGATGCCGATGCCGATGCAAGTGAAGGCAAGAAGGCGACGCCGCCTGCGCCCGCGGCAAACCGCATCACGGCTGTGGAGCTCTTCCATCCCACCAACAGCAAGACGATGGCGCTTCTTCTACTGGTGGACGAGCGTCGGCTCGTGTACTACGAGCTGGACGTGGACGCCGAGACGCTGGAACTGCGTGCGTCCCGTGCCGTGCCTCGTAGCGCCACTTGTATGGCCGTGGCTAGCGTGGCTCTAAGCGCAGGCGAGCGTCGCCACGTGGTGGTGATAGGCCAGAAAACCGGAGAGGCCGTGGCTCTGCCCTTCCCAGACGTGGCACGTGATCTCAAGACGCTGCTGGGTCACACCACGTCCATGATCACGAGCATCGCTGTGAATGAAGCTTCCACGCTTCTTCTCACAGCGGATCGGGACGAGAAGTTGCGGGTCTCGCGCTTCCCCACGGCTTCGATCATAGAGAGCTACTGCCTGGGCCACACGGCCAGTCTGACGAAGTTAGCCTGCAGCGTCGTCACGCCTGAACTCGTGGTGTCCACGTCCATGGACAACACGCTCAAGCTCTGGGAGATGATGTCTGGCACGTTGCTGGCCTCACAAGCGCTGCTGCAGGGCGTGCAAGTGGCCGTAGAACCCACGGACGAGACGGGGACGGAGGCCAGCAACACAGCCAAGAGTCTGCTCAACGTGTCGCTGGCCGTCTGCCCCAAGACGAACGTGGTGGCGGTGCTGGTCAACTACCAGCACGTGCGCTTCTTCTCCATCGCTGCCTCGGAGACCGGGAGCTCCACGCTCCAGGAGCTAGTGTTTCCGACGCTGGAGACGCAGACGCTGCTCACCAACGAGCCGTGCGAGCTGCTGTTCACGCAGGACGGGCAGCTGGCCGTTTCGTACAAGAAGAGTCCCTTCCTGCAGCTCTTTACGTTGGAAACGACGGTGTTCAAGCATCTACAGCCGAGCGAGAGGATGAACGCGTCCAGCGCCGCCTTCCAGGACTTCCGCAGTGCTGCTGCGACCATCGGTAGGCTTACGAACGAGTTATTCCCGTGGTTTGAGGTGCCAAGGACTCAACATTGGTGTGCTTATGTGTATGTGTGCTGTGCCATAGACCTCGTGGACGGCGAGGCGAAGGCGCTAGATGAGCTGGAAGACGGTCTCAAGAAGAAGAAAGCGCGCACGGGCGAGTGGAAGAAGAAGCTGCCCGACACGACCGCCAAGTAATGCACGAGCGCGTCCCACCATCTTCTCCTCTCTCGTGCTGTCTACTGTGTGTATATGCGGAAGGTGCTAGACTTGACTTTGTCGACCCGCTGTGGACGTCGGAGGACGTTCCTTGCCGTTGATTTGGCTGTTCTCGCGCCAGCGTCACGAGACTGAACCCTTCTACTGGCAGTTGACAACGATGAACTGGCAGATGTGGCTCCAGTTCGAGCAGGAAACAGCAGCGCCAACAAGTTGAACGTCTCACGAGCTACCAGCGCGTCGAGCTCGCTGTCGCTCTGACCGCACAGTGATCCTTCAGGTCTCATTGTGCTGTAGCTTCCGCGACTGGAAGCGGCTGTGCTGCCTCGTGATGGTCGAAAACTGGCGCGGAGATACTTGAGACTCGTCTGCAGGTTCTCGGAGCGTCGTAGAGCATCGAGAAGACTCACAGCAGTCGCCCAATGTCGTAGAATCAGCAGAATCTCCAGCACGAACTGCAGCTGGACTGGAGCTTTGGCCGACGCTGACTCATGGCAAAGATGCAGTTGCTGGACGAGTACTGGCAGCAGCGACGCTCGCACACACCGCGAGGTTTCAAACCGCGGGATTAGCGCTGATCGCTCGCTCCACTGACGAACAAGACGTAGTGACTCCAGTAGCACCAGCGTCTCGGCGTCTTGTCCACGACAGCTCGCACTATCGGCCCAATCTCCTGCTGGCTGGAACATCCCGCTGTGTTTCTTGTCGTTGGGTTTGTCTCCGTGGTCGTCTGTAAGCGTGTTGAGCTGTAATCGATGGTAATGCTGCAGAACGTCCACGACGACGTCCAATAAACCGCAGTGGGTCAGAAGTCTCTGCGCCAATGCCAGCTGCTCGTAGTCGCCAAGAGTGTTGTGTGGCAATGCGAATATGTGCGTGAAGACGGCCAGAAGCGGATACACCACTGCTGGCTGCGCCTGCCAGTGCTCCAGCACTCGTACGAACCAGATGGAGTGGCCACCGAGCTCTGCATCAATGGTTGAAGCGCTGGCCGACGGGAACAAACTCTGTGTGGCCTGTGCGGGCTGCTGACGCACCAGGAAGAGCGTCATGTCGAGCCACAGTCGCACAGTCGACGTGGTCACTAAGAAGACGGGTAGGCTGTCCAGCAGTCGACGCAGAATGGCGCTCGCCCAGCTATCCGCGTCTTGGGACGTCTGTCCAGCCAGTAGTAGGAGCCCCACAGGCTTCGGAGACGCGTAGAGCGCTGCCAGCACGCGCAGCGCGAGCTCCACAAGCCTGTGAGCGCGTCGTCGAGGCGTCTGGACCCCGTGGAAGCGGTCCATGAGTTCCAGTAGTTCACGCAGAAGCTGCGGCGCCTCCTGTTGCAGCATGGCGACATGGAACTCGTGGCTCCGGAAGAGGGCTTCACTGGCCATCAACGAGGCTTCCAGTACGCGTAGAGACTGCGAGTGAGTCGAGCGGACCCGGAAGAGCTCTTTCCAGAGCTTCAGCTTGCCAGCTTGACACTGGAAACGTCGGGATGCGCCGCAGGCCACGCACACAAGCCGACTAAGCGCCCACTGCAGCTCCTCTCGAACCGCATGTAGGCGCATCAAGTCCCGCAGCAGCGTCATATTCGCCTCGGACGCTAACGTCGCGTCCACGAGAGCAGAGACTTGAGGGTGCGCGTCCAGGACGCTCAGCATGCTTGTGAGACTCGAGTACACGCTCTGAGCATCACCTGGACACTCCTGGAGCTGCTGCAGCGCCGTCTGGAGCGTCTGCGACGCCTCTAGCAGGGCACCAGGACCTGCGAGTCGCACGTGGCGCATCATGGTGATCAGCTCTATCAGCTCTATCAACTCTACTGGTCTGCACGCTCAAGGAGCCCAGCGAGTCCAGCAAGCTCCACAGCCAACTATAGCAGTCATAGCAGCGACGTAACCAACGCCAGAGCGTTCGTTCTCAGCGATTGCCAGTCTCTCTCTCTCTTTCTCTCCCTGGAGCTCTAGTCGACGCTGGAGCCATGACGGACATCCGCGTGTCGCTCGAGGATCGCGTGGAGCTACTTCCTGGCCGCTTGGCCTTCTCATTGCTCTCCACGTCTTCTGCGACGTGTGAGACGGATACGACGCCTTTGGGGACGAGAGCCCCCACAGTCACACACGAGCACGAGGAGTTCGTGCGTGTGGACGGCGACTTGAGCTACGCGCGCTTCTTCGCAGACTTTGGGCCGCTAGCGCTGGGGCCCACCGTACGCTTCTGTCGCGGCTTACGCGCTCGTCTGGAGCGCCAGAGCTCCACTGTATCGTCTTCTATTCAACGACGCTGTACTGTGCTCTACTGCAATGCACATCCGCATCATCGCGCGAACGCCACGACGCTCCTCGCTGTGTTTCTGGTGGCGGTGGCGGGTCTAGCGCCAGAGGAGGCTGTTAGACGACTCCAGAGTCGCCGTGAGCCGCCCTTCGGCTTCCGTGACGCGTCCAGCGGCGTCTGCAGCTTCTTCCTCAGTGCTCTGGACTGCGCTCGAGCTGCTCGACGCGCTCTGGACGCGGCGATCTGGAGCTTGGACGGGTTCTCGCTGGAGAACTACGATCGACTCACGCGACTGGAGCACGGCGACATGAACTGGGTCGTGCCCGGCAAACTGCTGGCGTTCAGCGGGCCCCAGCGCCAGCGTCTGCTGCTGGATGAAGCCACAGGCGCCACCACACTACTGGCTCGAGAGTACGCAGCGCAGTTCGTGGCCATGGGCGTCACGTGCGTCGTGCGCCTTAATGAGCCGAGCTCGTACGACCGCAAGGCCTTCCTGCACGCTGGGCTGCGTCACCGAGAGCTGCACTTTCCAGACGGTAGTGCGCCCAGCGACGACTTGCTCTACAAGTTCTTGCGCGTACGTGGTCGGACCAAGAAGAGGGTGCCGTGGAATGGGACGGGAACTAAGCGTCGTGTGGTGTCTTTGGTGTAGACGTGCGAGAGGGAGTCTGGCGCGGTGGCTGTGCACTGCAAGGCAGGATTAGGACGCACGGGGACGCTTATCGCCGCCTTCCTCATCAAGAACCTGCGCTTCTCGGCCAAGGAGGCTATTGCGTGGTGTCGGATCTGCCGACCAGGGAGCGTCGTGGGCCCGCAGCAGCACTTCCTGCTGGCGCAAGAAGCTCGGCTGCACGCCATGGCGGGCACCGAGACTCCACAAGCCTCGGCGAAGATGAACGACGCCACGCCCAACGCCAAGGACTACATCGACCACACGAAGCTGCAGAGCAACGCACAACGACCCAGACAACGCACGAGATCGAGAGGATGAAACAATTATACTACTTGCTTCCTCATCACGCGACCACCTCGTGTCCAAATGGTGTGTCTGTTCCTAACTTCGGAACCAGTCGCGGTCCCCGTCCTCCAGTTCCCTCGCGCTGCGCACTCGCTCATTGCCACGACACCCTCAAGGTGTCGCCGCCGGCGTCGTGCTGGTGGCCCGTGTCGACATATAAAATTGCGTGGCCCGCTCTGCAGCCGCGTCGTTGTGCTCCCGCCAATCGTATCCCTGCGCACGGACCAGGCACGGCCTCGCCTCGCGGCAAAGCCCGCCCGCCCGCTTATACTTCATCTTGCTTGTCTTGTCCGCCATTGTCGCCTCACTTTGTTTTTTATGGTCGTTTTCTTGGTTTTCTCCTCCGCATGCACTCCGACGTCGCCCACGAGCGGCGCTCACTTGTTGGTTCCCGTTACCGGTGAGGATGACCTGCGCTCAGCTCCCCACCTCAAGCCCGTATTTTGGGCCCGATTACTGGTAGATAGCTCAGAGCAGACGTTGTCACCCCCCGCACCACGCCGTACGTGGACGAAGACGCGTGGACCACTTGCGTAGACACCGACTCCGCCACGCCAGACACGGTGCGTGACACCGCAGACGCCACCGACACAACCTTCCCCGTCGTGTACTCCTTGGCCGCGCTGGCGGTCGACACAGTGGAGCTCACCGCCGTCGACGCCGTCTCGCCCGTCTTCTTCGCTGCTGTGGACGCCAGGCCCAGAGCGGCGTCCTTCTTCTGCAGAACATACTGCTGGCCCTCGTACAGCTTCGTGAACGCCACCGAAATCGTCGCGTCCACCTTGTTGTCCACAGTGTCCAGCACCGGGCACACCAGGCTCTGATCCAAGTCGTGCAACGTCTTGCCAGTCACCCGCGTCAGCACCGCATTCGCAGTGCTCTCCCCAAACCGCGCGAACGGAGCCACCACTCGGAAGCTCGTCGCGTAGTTGTACACGCTCTTGCTCGTGTCGTAGTAGTACGACACACGCGTGTACCACGGACGGTGCGTCTCCGTCGACAGCGCCGTCTCTTCCACCACCGCAGGCGCGCTCGGGCTCCACTGCACGTTGAAGAACAGCAGAACCGTGTTCGGCGCAGCCTTCGGCCCGAACGTGAACGTCATCTTGCGCTCCACGAAGCCCGCGAAGAAGTCCGACAGCGGCAGCTTGGTGGATACTAGCGGCTTCTTCCGGTTTTCTTGGAGCACTTCAATCGTTACTTCCTCGGAGACAGCCGCGTCCTTCACATCACTGCTCGCGCACACCACACACGGCGCAGCACACCAAAGCACCAACACACCAAAACACTCAGCATTCCGGTTCAACGCCCCCGAACGCGCCACGCTAGCGCGCCATCCCACTCTGCCCTACGGTACGCCCGCCAACAGCACAAGCAGAGAGAAACGTACAAGTGGAGGGATTGGTCGATCTTGTCGTCATGACTCTTGTACTTGGTGCGGTGCTCCTCGCCGCCCACCGCAAACCGCACGCTGTGCAGCTTGTCCTTATGGTCCGAATCCACGAACGAGGCCTCGATCCGATGGACTGCGCTCACACACACACACACGCGCGCGCGCACAACCGTCAGCACCTCCGGCCCAATCGCCACCGACTGCACCTACCACTACGTCCGGACAGAAGACTCACCCTTGATCGCGAGAGTCCCACCGGACCCCGCCATCTCGACCCAACGACTCGAGAGACTTCTTCACTGGACAGCCAATTCGGAAATGGCCCCAGGCTTGCCCGGCGCAACGCCAAAGCAGCAACGCCAAAGCGGCAAACGGGGCCTACCCTCTGCGCCCCCCTGCGCCCTCTCGCTTCGGGCTGTAGGCTCGGTTATGCTCGAGCAGTACACTTCTTCGAGCGACCAATCACACGCGTGGAAGCGAGGGCTGGTGGCGCTTAAAGCAGTGTGTTTGCCCTGGCCCCGCCTTGGGCTCGCTCGGTGCAGCACTCTTCCTCTGCGGGCGCAGAAGTTGAGCACCGCCGGAGTGATGGTCGCCGTCTGCCGTGTTTTTTCTCACCCAGTTTTTTCCAGGAGGGAAAAGCAGACGAGCCGCGGGTGCCTGCCACAGACCACAGACTGCTTGGCTGGACTTGGCTGGGCAAGCAGCCAACAGCGCAGCAGCAGCAGCAGCAGCAGCGCACGGCCGCTTGGCTCGAGAACACCCACACGTTTGCTGGCTTTCGCAGCGACACGTCGGCTCCTCGCGAGCCCGACGGGTCTGGGACGGGCCGCCTCCGTTTTCGGTGCAAGCGAGCCGAGCCCAGCGCGGGGTGGCTAGCGAGCCCCAAATCCTTCTTCCTCTTGGGGCCAGTGTGCCGGTTCGCCGGCCTATCCGGGCCGTGTGCGTCCAGACTTCTGCCATCCTTTCCCTCTTTTTTCCACAAGTGACAGGCAGCCAAAGTTTGACGTGCAAACGTGACGTACGCGCTGTCATAACCGCCGCTAAAAATGGCTGCGCTCTGCGTGCCGGTTCGCCTCCGGCGCCACCTGTTCGAAGCCGCCACTTTGCCGGGACCCACGCCGCGCCAAGCGTCCCGGCTACCTTTGCGAGAGACGCAAAGCGCCGCCCGCCCGCGTCAGCTTCCCAGCTTGAAGCGCCACCAGCTCCGGATCGCAGCTTCACCATACGGTAGCGCCCCAGGATGCGACCTGGAGGCAAACGAACGCGTCAAGGAGTGCGAATGGAAGCGCCGCGAAGACTCCGCCTGCACTGCAATGCGCCGCAACATATCATGTGAGCCACTTCTCCAGTCGATGCGTGCAGCAGCCCGCCTCCACCTCGGCTTCCTTCTCTCGCAGCTTTCTGGCCGGCCAGGATGCGTCAAACGGCGGCCTTCCTCGGACGTTCCGGGCAGATTTTTCAGCCACGCCGCGCTGGAATGCAGGGACGCAAGGGATCCCTACCGCTTGCGGTGGCTTGCGCTCGCCTCGCACTCCGCGCCTCTCGGCTCTCGACCACGTGGTCGCGGGGTGAAGACCCGCCAGGATGAGTGGCAGCGGCCCTGTGGCGGCGGCCTGGGGCCGCGTCTGCCTCTGGGCGGCAGTTGCGCGGCGTATGGCCTGATCGTGCAGCTCTCCGCCCGGGACTCTCAGCTGCGCTGGCGCCGGGTGGAGAAGACCAGCCAGAGGAAACTGCTCGCCTGTGACAGGGATTTGCTCGCTTGCGCCCGGCCACAGCCACAGCCACGACCAGAGAAGACTTGGCTGAACGCCCGACCGGCGAGCAAGCAAGCGCCCGCCTCGACTCGGTCCGCCCGAGTTGGGCTCCAGCTGCCTGCGCCTTGCTGGCTGGCTGGCTGGCTGAGTGGCTGGGGTGGAGCTCCAGACTGCCTGGAGCTCCCCTCTCCGTTGCACTGCGGCGCGCCACGTTGACTGGGTTGCCGGCAGAGGGCGGACTTCAAAACGCCCATGGGTTCTACCCCAGCTCAGCTGCGCGCGCGCGGAGCCTTGGCAGGCCTGGCTTGCAGTCTGGAGAGCGTGGCATCTCACCATCCGGGGAAGGAGCTGGGGTGGAAGAAGGAAGCAGACGCCGAGCCGAGCCGAGCAGCCAGCCAAGCTTTGCCAGCCTGACGCCGCCGAGTCGGCATGGCACGTCGAGCGCTGGAGGAAGCCGTCTGCCTCGGGAGTTCACCCACCAGATGCAAGGCAGTCATCGGGCCTACCTGTACGGGTGGAGAAACCGGAAGCCACGGCGTCGATGAAGAGAGAGAGAGAGCCACGCTGCCGAAAAATCAAGCGCCGCAGTCTGCAGTGCTGGGATAGAATGGAATGCTGGGGGTAACCTCTGCAGGCAGAGACAACGCCGCAAAGCAGGCAGCATGCGACGGGATTGCAAGCATAGGCGGCGTTCTCGATGGCCAGGCTGCTGGCCGGTCGGCTTCCGGCGTCTCACGGACTGCCGGCGTCTCACGGGCCGCCGTCTCGACACTGACGGGACTACTGGTGGCCAGCCTTCTCTTCTCCCGCCGGCCGTGCTGGTGCAGGGCCGCGATTTTCGCTTGCGCCGAGGCGGAGGAACGCTGCAAAGCGACGAGGAACCTACGTAGCTGGCTAGCTTGGCTGGCGTCAAGAGAGCGCGCCAACATGCCAAGTGAAGAAGCGCAGGTGTCGGACCGTGGCATAGATAACAATAACTCGCGTGTTGGAAATCCCACGCTTGAGGGACTCCATTCGGATGCAGCTCCGCGTAGATGTCGCCCGTCATCCGGGCTTCTCGGGCACGCATGCTGCCTGTGGTTCTTCCTTGGTCTTGGAGAGCCGTACGGCAGCCTCATTACGCATACCCGCATTGGCCAGGATGCCCCGTTGTAGGGCAAGATTGGCCGTCATCTGCTGGTTGGCTCGTCGAAGCCTACCATTCCCAATCTCTCGTTTGACCAGCAGCGTGCAGAGGTCATTGAGCTCAATCTCGGTGGAGCGTGGCGCAGTTGCGCCGATGTGTCGGGCAGCAGTCCCCGCAGAGCCAACAGCACCACCAGGGTCCTCATCCGCGTAGAAATCCCGAGCAAACTTCGGCCAGTTTACTCTGTTTCCATCACGGCGAATAGTTGTAGAAAGGGCCGACATGAGCCCACCAGGTGCTCCACTACCTGCATGAGGTGCCTGCGACTCGCGATAAACGCACCGCAGAGATAAGCTTAGCCACACATGTGCTGCTCGCGGAACGGGTACTGCAGCATTGATGCCCACTGCCAGACAGGCGAGATTTGGCCACCCTGGAGTCGGGTCACATCGGCCGGAGACACCGTGTCTAGGATGGCGACGCGGAGGTCGAGAAAATGCTGCCCTCGGCCTCCCCAGACGAAGCGGCCACTGCAGCGTCGTCCAGAGGCGCATGGTACCGCGTTAGCTTGCTGGCCGCTTGGAACAAAAGCTCATCTGGAACTGTGATGAGAGGCAGGTGCCGTGCCCTGCGTTCCCACGTCTTGTGGACGTCGCGGCGGCACCTCGGTTGAACACCTCGAACGTGGCGACTCAGGGAGTGGTTTGGCGCTCATGCTGAGCTCCTTGGAGCTCCACCACCAAACCAAAGATGCGGCAGACGCCCTCGAGCCTGCGAGATGCTAGCTCATGAGTCTTCACGAAAGCGCGCCCCAGAAAGAACAACGACTTGTCCTTGCCAAAGTCTGAATTGCAGTGGCACTTCGAGCACGAGGACGTTGTGGATCCAAGCGGACAGACATGGCTTCAAAGCAGGAAAGATAGTATTGGCGACAGAAAGCACAGGACAGAACGTAACGCCCGGCCAGAGTTTGGTTTTACTTGTTTCCATGGTGCGACCTCCTTGACTTGATTAAAGTACTGATTTTGTGACGCTCAATCTTGGAATCACTCTCAAGGCTTTTTGTGTCGAAACTAGTCCTTTTTTCAAGTCTTTTGTGTTTTGCGATTTGCGATCTTGGTTCAACACATTTTGGGAAGCAATCCACTTCTTGTGCGCGCTTGGGCACCGCTTCGCCGGCAAGGTGAGTGTTGTTGTGGTTGACACCAGTCCATGCAAGATCTACCGGGGATCCTGCTCGAACGGTGAGGTCGTGATGCGTTTCTGCTGTTCATGCTCTTCGAGACACGCGTTAACTCTACTTGTGAGGTGTTGGAGAGCGGCTTCGAGCTGGACGCCTTC
>JAADYK010001132.1:0-10982 GCA_023338225.1 Halophytophthora batemanensis | reverse complement strand
GCAGGTCGACGAAAGAGCACTCGAACGGAGCACAACGACGCGGTGGAGAGGGCTACGAAGTCATCTCAAGCCCTCCAAATCGCCACCGATTGGCCAAAACTCTGCACCCTACCGCGCTTGTCATTGGTCGCCATTCACTCCACAGCTTCCGAAGCGGACTGGACTGGACATGACGCTTCATACCTGGAAGAGACTCGCCGCTTCTCAGTGCTGCTTGTCCTTCCGCGCGCGCGCACTCGCCACCTCCACCTCCGCCCCCGCCTCCGCCTCTTCCTCTGTATCTACCCGCCCACTCACCATGGCGGCGTCCACATCATCCTCAGACCTGCCCACGCAGACGCACTCGAACCTCTTCTGGACGGCTCCGACAGCGCATCGCGCGGAGGTTCCTCGTCTAGCAGTGCTGCTGCTGAACGCGTCGCACGCGTCCTGGCGCATCCCGCAGCCGAGCCCCGCAGAGAAGACAGAGCAGGCAAGCACACACGAGTCGGATCTGTTCTGGAACCTCTGGAGCAGCGCCCAACTGACCGTATGCGCGGACGGCGGCGCCAACCGCCTGTACGACCGCAGTATGGAGGTCTCCGCGCAGGACCAGGTGGCTCCGCACTACGTCAAGGGCGACCTGGACTCTCTACGCGATGACGTGCGTGCCTTCTACGCCGCCAAAGGCACCCAGATCCTCCACGACGCGGATCAGGACACGAACGACCTGGACAAGTGCCTGCAACTCATCGCCCAAGTGCAAGCGCAGCACCAGCAGGACAGCGGCACTTCGGAGCGCTTCTCCGTGCTTATCTTCGGCGCTATGGGCGGCCGCTTCGACCAGGAGATGCAGAATATCAACGCGCTCTTCCGCTGGGGCCAGCGCTTCCAGCAGATGGTGCTGCTGTCCGAGGACACGACGGCCCGACTACTACTTCCCGGTCTGCGGCACCTTATCACGCCCAACTTCCAGTTCGAGACCCGCACGTGCGGGCTGATCCCCGTGGCTGGTGCCTGTGAAGAAGCCACGACGTCCGGACTCAAGTGGAACCTGAGTCCCGGCATGGAGACGGGCTTTGGCGGTCTCAT
This sequence comes from Halophytophthora batemanensis, assembly GCA_023338225.1. Classification (NCBI taxonomy): domain Eukaryota; phylum Oomycota; class Peronosporomycetes; order Peronosporales; family Peronosporaceae; genus Halophytophthora; species Halophytophthora batemanensis. The sequence continues at coordinate 9,911 of JAADYK010001132.1, read as the reverse complement.
CAGCAGCTCCAACCACGTGGACGACGCCAGCTCGCAGGTGGAAGTAGTGGCTTCCCATCCGCTCATCTGGACCACGGAACTCAAGAAATAGACCCTTGCCAAGCCAGAATGAGCGCTCTGGAGCTCATATTCGACCTGCCTTTGCCTGCAACTGCGTCGTGCTTCCAACTGCAGCTTCACTTGCGAGTCTTGAGCTGGAGGTTCTCCGCCTCGACCTGGTGCAGCCGGTCAAAGACGCCCACGACGCACCTCTCGATCTGCAGGTCCAGCTCGTCTCGCTGCCGGACGTCCTGCGCCACGCGCGCCATCTCCTGCTCCAGCAGCTTCTTCTGTGCGAACGACTCGCACGTCTGCTGCTCCACAGCGTAGAGCTGCGCGTTGTAGAGCGACACATTGGTCGCGTGCTCGTGCTCCAACTGGCCCAGTTTGCGCTGCATGAGCTGTAGTAGGTCTCGCGCGCCGGTGGACAACACGGCAGGGTTCTCACACAACGTCGTGGTCTTGACGTTGAGTAAGCGTTGGAAATCCGCCTTGAGCTTGCCGTACTTGGTCTTGTGGCGTTCCACTTCAGTCAGCGCCTGCTGCAGTTTGCTTTGTAGTTTGTTGGCCGCTCCACGTGGCGTCGTCGTGCTGCCAGCACCGCACTTGCTACGCCCAGAAGTAGTAATAGAAGAAGAAGAAGCAGAAAGCTCCCGCTTGTGCTGTGGGAGCTGCTGCGAGAGTTCTTCGACGCGTTGCTTGAGTGTGAAGATGGTCTTATCTTGCTCAGCGGCCAAATGCCGGAGGTAATCCAGTTGTTGCTGGTCGAGACGCTCCAGTCTCTCGCGTGTGGGCGGATGCGGGACATGTGGGGTCTTGTGAAGAGCAGCGTGTTGCCAGGACTGCTCAGAGCTTGGGTGGCTGTCGTTGGGCTGAGGTGGATGCTGTGGACGCTGTGACGTGGCTTCTAGTCCAGCGTCTACTTGGTTGCTACTGCTGCTACTACTGCTGCTACTGACGCGGTTCATGGCGGCGTTGGCCTCCAGCTCGGCGACTTTTGCACGAAGCGATGCGTTTTCCTTCCGGATGCTTTCGGCTACTTGTTCCGTGGCCAGATTCTTCTTGTAGAGCTTGCGCATGACCATTTCAGCGATTTGCAGTCGTTGTCTCGGCGAGTTCAGGTCCGTCGTTTGCGAGGCTGGTGCTGTTGGCTTGGCGACTGACGTGGACTGCGTAGGCAGTGGTGGTTCAGCCGTCGACTCTCGTGTGGGAATGAGCGCTGGGGCCGACTTTTGCCTGGTGGAATGGTGTCAGTCGACGAAGAACTTGTGGTTATCGAGCACGATGCAGCGTCCCAGGAACGAGGCCGTACCTCTGCTCTTTCAAGGCGTATTCGCCCTGGATCTGGTGGAGCTCTTGCATCGCTAACTGTGTGCGCAACAGAGGGATTAACGCGAGGTTTCGCTGCATGCAGCACAAAAGAAGGAGAAGCAACTGTATGTACGCGTATGCCACAGTGGTGGGACGTACCTCGAACTTGGAGTTGACGTCTGGCAGCACGCGAGAGGAGCCCGTTCGATCACTTGCATGCAGTTGGCGGCTATCTCTAGACCCGTCAGGCTGACTGCGTCGAGCGTGGTGTGAGCTGGAAGCAGCCAGCTGCTCAAACCCAAGTGTACAAGCATGCACACCATAGTACACCATCAGAGCTCAGGTTCCGAGCATCAAGGCAGCCTCCTGCTTAGGTTTCTGCACCCGGGATAGCACTCGGGGTCCCAGCCACAGTACCTGCTCGTGGCGTGGCCGTAGAAACCTAGAAGAGCCCTTTGAAGCAGCCTCATCGCCTCCATCGTTGCCATGCAGCTCTGATCGCGGGCGTCTGCTGCGTCGGGCGTCCTTCTGGCGCTGCGTAGACGGCGCTAGAACTCTTCGCGCCGCCGTGGCCGGGGGCAAACGGACACTGGGAGTGGTGCTGTGCTTGTCCGAGGTGAAGAAGCCGCCTTTGCAGTGCATGGAGCGCTGCGCCGGCAGGAAGAAGCCGCCCGAGAAGCCCTGCTGCATGCTGCAGTTCGCCGTCAATTGCGTCGCGTGTGGTCTTGAAGGGACGCGAGGAGCGTCATTCCGCTTCGAACCGTCTTCCGGCATATGGGAGCAATGCATGGGCTCAATATGCGCCACGTCAACTCGCTCTGTCTGCACCAATGGGAGGCAGGCGCGTCTTTTCGACAGCAGTAAATACGCCTCGTAAAAGAGGACGGTCGTAATTACGCCGGTAGCTCCTTGTAAGAAGTCCCAGCTCGCTGTCGGGGTTGGTTGGGTGGCTGGGGCCGGTTTTCGCGGTGGAAATGGAGGAAGCGCTGTCACTTCGGGTTTGCAGGCGTTGGCGGCGGGTCTTTCTTTTTCGGGACCTCTTAAGGGGCGGAGTAGCTGCTGCGCGTACGCTACGGTGTCCAGTGCGTGCGTTTTGGCGTGCTGTGAGCGCTGTGAGTGTGTGAGGCATTGCGTGCATCAAGTTGTGGTGCAGTGCGTCTGCGTTTGTGCCTCCCGTGGGCTGTGCATATTGGTTTGCCTGCTTCTTCCCGAGAAGAAGCGGCGTGTGTGTATGCGATGATGATCCAACCTTTCATTTTCAGACTAGAGTTTCTGAATCCGGGGGGTAGTAGCCTCGGCTGACGAGAACCTTTACTCTGAGCATACCGGCTTCTCTTCATTTCCATGCCTTCCATCTGCATGTGTGTGTGTGTGGTCGCGTGCGTGCGTACGTGGGCGTACGCGTGGCTGCTTGTCGCGGGACGAGGAAAGGAGTGACGAATACCTATTTACAATCAACCATCTTTCGGGTCTGATTTTCCATTCGTGATGCACAACTAGGATTCACTGACCTTTCCTCCCGAGCGCGACTCGCGTGTGCGTACTGTCGTCGAGAACACCATCAGCTAAGGCTTTGCTGCCAAAATGAACCAATGCTTCCAAGCAAACTCTACCGTCTCCCGTTCTTTTAGTGTGTGTGGCGATCCTCTCGCTGGCATCTTGTGGCAGTCGCCGCCACTGCAACCGCTGGCCTCATAATGCGGTGGTTCTTGCTCTTGGCCAACAATCTGCACAGAGATGGAGCAAGGATACTGTACAATGCGCGGAAGCTGGCGTCTGTATTGCATCCGCCGCACCAAGTCCACTCGCTAGTCGGCTCTATCGCGAGTGTCTCCATCGTCCTGCGCCGCTTATGGCAGCGCCTGCGCTCGCTGCACGTCGATGCGGTCCAGTCGGCAGCAGCCCAGCACCTGCTCCGGCAACTCCTCGTCCGTCTCGCCCTGCAGTACGAATGCGATATCGATCACCAGCCGCGTCGTCTTGTCCAGCAGCAGGTGGATGCCACGTCGTGCAATGTACGAGAAGGCATGAATGTCCACCACCATCTCCGTGCTGTCGTCGCGGAAGTGGTACATGCGGTGCTGCGGCCGCGTGAGTACCGGCGTGGCGTTGTGGCTCACCAGCAGCTTCTTGGCCATGCCCGTGATACCACATTCGTCCTGGTTCGTCACTTGCGCGATCACCTTGAACCTGTCCGTAAGCGTCGTATCCCCTCCAGCCTCCAAGAACCGCTTCAGAAGTCTCAGTGTCGTGGTCTTGGGCTCCTCCATGTCCTGCAAAGTGCAGCACCACACCACAGATGCAGCATAGCGCCCATCTAGTCAGTAAACCTACCAGCAGCACAATCAACGCGCGGGACTCGCAGCCGCACCTTGTAGACATCGTCCGGGATCTTCCAGTAGAGCACCAAACTGTAGCCTGGGCCGTCATAAGCGCCGTCACCCCACACACTCGGTCCATACGACGGGAGCTGTCCACACACGCGACAAAGTGGACTCAAGGGTTAGTCGCACAGTCCAAGCAACAGTGCCAGCTTCAGTAGGTTCAGGTTCACATCATCTTCGCAAGACCATCGACAAGTTCGTACCTGTGCGTTGATGATGAAGAGTCTGGCGTCGGCGTATTCGGACGGGAAGTCGACGCGCTGTGAGATGAGATCCACTTTCCCGTCCGTGCGCACCAAATCGGCACCCAGAAACTCAAAGAGCGCCGGCTTGGACGCCTCTTTCCGCCGCAGCTTCTTGTACTCGGAGCTGCGCACGCAGAACGTTTCAGCTCGTGCGTGAGCCCAGGAATGCGCCACGTTGCTCGAGCGCCCGCTCATCTCCATCTCGCTCTTGGACATGGAGCTGCACATGGGGAACTTGGCGAATCGCGCGCTGTTCAGGCGCTGAGCCGACATGCTGGCGCGCCGAGAGCCTTCCATGGCACTCAGAACGGCCGCAGCATCGCTCTCCGCTCGAACAAGGCCTCCAGAACCCTCCAGCTTGTGCAGGCAGCAGTGGCTCGGGTCACTACACTGAGAAACATCCGTTCCCAGCAAGGCGTGCTCGATGGATCGAGCCTCATCGCCGGTAAATACGGCGCCATTCGCGTCCACGAAAGCACCGCCAATGCTACTACCGCGCCGGCGCCGTAGTGGTTGCGGCTGGTACACGCTAGCCACGAATGCACACGTGACAGCGATGCACACCGCTAGCTTCCACATGACGTGTTCGCTGGCCAAACAGCGCATGGCCACAATGTTGAGCACCACACCCACGATAAGACACTGTTTCGTACCATCCACCGTGATCTCCAAGTGCCAGCACGATGGCGCTGGCGATCCAGTGGAGCACGACGCCACCGGGAACTGCGTTACGATCCGCGGTGGAGCTTCAGCTCGCTTTGTAGGAGGCGAGAACGTAGGGCCGGCTGTTGGCGTGGGTTCTGCGTGCTCCAGCGTGTCGGTCACGACGGCGGTGTTCTCAAGCGGCAGAGCTGGTGATGCAGCGGATCGGACATCAACATCGTTGGGTTCGTGTGCGTCTTCTTGGTGGTGGTGTTCTTGGGCCAGAAGACGTTGACGGTAGAGCTGCTGGTGCGTGACAACGGGCTGGACGCCAGAGGACGGCTCGTTACACGTGACTTTGCGGTTGATGGACTCAGCAATTGCCGCTGTCCAAAGATCAAAGTCAGTTTCGGTGTCTGCACACAACTGGAGTAACCACACACAGATGCACACAGGAAGTGGTACACGCATTAGTCGACCTGTGCGAACATGAGGTGGAGGGAGTCGAATAGGAGGTGTTTCTCCACATACCTTGTACTGGATGCCGCGCTTTGAGTCCATTTCGTGCAGCGCCAGGGTGGACACCTGGAAAAAGTACCGCGTCGGCGCGTTCTTGGCCAGCGTCTTCTCAAACAGTAGCGAGACATTGGTCATGTTCAGATCCAGCGAGCCGCGATACCATGGGTGCTCCTCGTTCAGATACAGCAGCGTCTGCTGCTTCTCCGACGATTGCTGCTGACTTGGTTGGCTCTCCGACCCGCTCACCCACGCGTCGAGCGTCGTGGAGTTTGTCGCTGCCAAAGACTCCGTATCACCGTCTTGGGCTCCTGGTTCTTGCGCCCCGTTCGCGCTCTCACTACTCCTGGTATCGTCTCCAGTGACACTGGTTGGAGGTGAGGGCTGCTGTTGAGACGGTGGCTCCAATGGCTGCGGCTTGACCCCTGGCACTTGGCCACTGGATCCTACAGTGGACTCTTTAGCCGCTGGAATGGGATTCGGATCGTCTACCATGTGCACAATGTTGCCGTGCCCCGAGGCCGAGATGTGGTTGGCCGGGTTGTGGCGATAGTACGACAGTACACCTCGCTGCCGATCCAGCACGAACCACCGACGATGCCACGAGCGCTTGGCCCACTTGCTGTCGCTGATCTTGTGCAGATATCCACACACGTAATTGGAGGTGCTCTGCGACTCGGACGAGAACTGGTACCCTGCAGACAGCAGCACTGCCGCGGCTGGATCAGACTCGCCGTGGGCATCAACACTCCCGCTTGCGCTGCTTGGGGTCGCCGCCACACTGTGCTGTCCGTAGTAGCCTTGGGATTTGCCCACGTGAAGGATACTGCGGCCAACGTTACCGACCTTGGAGATGCCGCCACCCACAGCTTTGCCGATATGTCTCCCCATCTTGTGCACACCGCGTGAACGAGAGCCGCTCGGACGCCCTGAACCCCGACGGGAAGAGGTCGCAGACGATTCGGACTCGTCTTGGACGTAGATCGGGTCCCGTGTCGAGTCTGTAATAGACGTCAACGGTGCCGCGTTCACTTGTTGCTCTAGCTGCAGGCGATTGGCACTGTCGTCTCCACTGCGACTGTCACCAACCACGGCTCCAGCCTCCTTTAGGATGGACGTCAGCTCGTCACGACCATCCACAGACACAGTGCTTCCGCGGTATGAGCCCTGGTACTCTTCCGCGCCAGAGATCTGGTCGTCTGAGTCATATAAATCGTCGGAATCGTCTTCGTCGCCGCTGTCTTCGCCGCCAATGAAGTCAAATGAACTGAACGCGTTCGAGCCGTTCTTGTCTCCGTCGTGGCGACAGGACGGACTGCTGTTGAGAGGGTCGCTGCACAAGCCACACAGGAATACACGACCGGCAGCGGTGCTTGAGTCATCGCAGCTGACGCCAGAGCGGATGCAGAGGTAACCAAGACGACACGGCACGTACGAATTCGGCACGAACTCTTCGCTGGTGCGAATAGCAGCAAGTGGACTCACTGGGTGCGAGGAGGGAGGCAATTCCGCCGCAATGAACTGCCATGGCAATCGGTACACAATAGTGTCTAAGTGTCTTGGATCATGCAGCGGCAGTCGATAGGGATATAGGGAGAGCGACCACTTACCTCCATCAGGTCGGGGTATTGGCGCACCCACTGGACGAACTGCGAGTTGGAGAGCAGTCCGGCCATGGGAATCATGCACTCTTCGAAGGCGGCGTAGAGCTGCTTTGGTAGCACTGTCACGTCCTCCAGGTAGTTGAGCAGGTACAGATAGTCCTTCTCGGCGATGAAGCTCTCTCCTTGACTGTGTCATCACCCACGCAATACCACAGTCACTATGGACACCACAGCCCGCACACACCTGGAATGATGCTACTGCGCTGCTACTGCTACAAACAACCGGATAACTGTGCAATCGAGACCGACCTTTCTCCCGAGAGCACGATGTTGTACATGCTGAAGATGTAGCTGATCCGGTCCTCCGTGTTCCCTCTGCGGCGCCACAGCACACAGACAACACGCCGTAAGTATATCGATTTCCACGTGCCGCACCAAAGCGACAGCTCCAAAAGCGCAAGTCCAACGTCTAGAGCTGCCTTAAAACTGCTAGAGCCGCGCCACATACTCGTAACTGAGCGCGAGGATGCAGATGAAGGCCTCCTTAGAGATGGTCTCGCCTGGGACTTCTTCGAAGCACTGCATCGTCAGATCTGACCCCGCAACAACAACAACAACAACAGTGAGCCTCACTCGAGAAGAACTCTGCCAGCGCAAGCTCGCGTCCCATCGGACGCAGCAGCAGCGGCGGCGAGATGCAAGACAAACAGCCTCATTCAGACCCGCCATACCTCCGAACAGGCCGCGGAGGAGCTTGGACGACGTGAGTCCCTCCTTTTTGGCCACATAGCGCTGCTCTTCGTCCTCCACAGCATCTCCCTAGGCTCAGAGCAGGCAAGAAACAGGAGACGCCGCCACGTTAAGCCCCAAACCGACCCAACAGTGGCGTGATCCTGCTCTCTGGTGCAGCACCTCCCCTCTTCCACTGCCACGCGCACGCCCCTACCTTGAACGTGAGCCACGCGACTGTAAACTCGCCCGTGTCGACTGCCATACACACCGCACAGAGACGTACACGGAACCCAGAGCCGCATCCAGGCCCAGATCTGCGTCAGTTCCGCAAGCTCGACGCCGCGCTCGCGCCCACGCGCCAGCAGCTACCACAGTCCTGGCGGTTGCTGGCACACTGCCCGCTCCTCCTCTCCCTCCACGCTCGAGACGCGCATAGCGGCGCGCAGCACAGCGACGTACATGGCCGGAAGAGCTTCCGCTGCTTGGAGGCGCTGGCGCCCATTTCGCTCGCTGCAGTTTCGTCGATTGGGTTGGGGCGGCCCAACGTCTGCTTGAAGCCCGCTCGCTGACTTGTTCCCGTACGGTAGATTGCGCGCTGCCCATTGGACAGAACCAGCGAAAAGAGCGCGAGCAGAGGGGCTCATTGGCCGGAAAAGATTTGGCGGAGGTAGAACATTCAGTATTGGCAGTTGGCAGAGGCTTCCTCGTCTCTTTGCCAGAGCTCGGGCTCCGCCACGTCACTCCAGGCCACCCGAGGAGAACTCTCGAGGACCCCTTGAGCCAGAGACTCTGCGCACGCCCCGAAAAGAGCGGCAGTTCCGTGGCGTCAGAGCTCCTTCCGGACTGTCCTGGAATCCCATCGGACGGCTTGCGCCACGGCGCGCGCAGTGCACGGAGGTGCCGGTGCATGCAGTCTGCAATGCCACAACGGCGGCACGCTGGCCACTGCAGTACACTTCCACCGGCGACTCGTGACCCAGGTAAATGCCAGGCCGCTTGGATGGATATCGCTGGGGGTCTCCGTTGGGTGCGGCGTTCTAGCGGCGCGTGGAGATTACCGCAAGTGGCAATCCGATGCAGCGTGCTGGAGGTGGTTCTAGCATGGCCGCTCCGATCGGAGCCCGGCCCCGCGTGTGCACGTGTGCGCAGTGGGAGCGGACGAGGGTGAGTGGCCCTGGAAGGCCTGACGTCCGAGATCAAAAATAAACGTTAAACAACATTCGGCCATTTGGAGAGTGAAAGCATAGGCTGCGGGAGTTTCTTAGAAAAGGGCCACTCCCATTTTTACTAACACCATTCACTGAAAGTGGAAGGAGACCGACCACAGCCGTAGTTCATGAGCAGCCTGCGCGCCTCGAAGCCGCTCTTCCTGTTGCTGGCGTTCCAGCCAGAGATCTGCGCCTTCGCGGATGCCAGCGACTGCGCGAATCTATCGTCGTCCTCGCGGTGGCTGCGCCGGGCCGCCGTGGCGCACAGCAACAGCTCTAGTGCTGCTGCCGTGCCATTTCCGACCGATGAAGAGCTGCAGCATCTATCACGATACATGCTTACACGTCTGGCAACGAATGCTCGAACCAATGGAGCCGCGGCGACGGTTGGCAGTGGGAGCAGGAGGAAGTCGAAATCGGGGTCGAAGGCGCGGCTGACGGCGATGCAAGTGCGACAGCTATTGCGCGACCTGCTGCTGGTGAGCTCCGGACTGCGCTCGTCGTGTCTCGTGGACTGCTGCGCCCTGTCGAGCGAGCAGGCTGGGTGCTTGCTGGAGAGTCTCGAGCGTCACACCGACAGTCCGTGGAAGCAGTACTATGGCATCGCCAACGTGCGTGCGGTGCTGCTGGATGGCAACGTCTTCTTCGTCAACGTGGCGTCTTTCATCCTCGAGAAGATGGTGGAGCTGGCCGGCGGGTCTCGCGAGGTGCAGTACGTCGACGTGAGCGCAAGTCTTGCAGCACCCCAAATCTTCCAACAGACTATAGATGAGGGGATGGAAGCTGGAGGTTGGCATCCCCGCCTCGAACGCTTGTCGTGCTGGACCCTGCAAGCATGCGAGGCTCTTCTGGACGCGTTGATGCCGCCGACCACTCGAGTGTTGCGGTTGCAGAGACCATCGACTCTGAACGCGACGGCACTGGCTGGCATTCTGTTATGCTACCCGGTGGTGTACGATATCTTGGTGGACGATGCGGAGGAAGCTGACGATGCGGAGAGCGGGTGGGACGAGCAGGAAAACTGCCTGGCGATGTGTCCGTTGGTGGTCGTGCAGACGGCAGTGAGGTGCGAGTTCAGTTGCCCAACTGGGACGACATACAGAGATTCCACGACATGGGCCTCCGCTTACGGGTTTCTCTTTCGGATACGTGTGCAGAGCCTCGGACCAGACACTCATGGCGCTTCAAGAGTTCTCCGTGCCGCAGCACCTGCTTGTGCCAGCACGTGGG
>JAADYK010001131.1:0-10998 GCA_023338225.1 Halophytophthora batemanensis | reverse complement strand
TCGCCTTCAATACCGCATTCGCCTGGATTACAAAGCTTCCCGTAGCCTGGAATGAAATAGATTGCAAACCGCGAAACCACCAAGAGGCCACTTGTCTTGGCCAGTGCATTAATGTACACTGCGTTGTAGCACTGCAGCGGAGTGGCGTCGTCTCGGTGGAAAAAGTGTGCGATAGCGTGGTACGCTTCGTCGGACGAGGCCTCTGGCAATTTACAGCCATCGTATCTGCTTGACGTTTTCTCCGTCGGTTTAGGGCGTAGCTTCGACTCCACAGAAGTATCGACATCGGCCTTCAGGCTACCATCGGGAGGCAGGTTAACGACTTCCGCAGCCTCTGGAGGTGTGTCTTCTTCGTCAGCCACTCGTGTCTCAATTTCAGCAAGGGGAGTGGTCTTTTCAGACTCTTCATCCGACAGAGCTTCGTCGTCATCGGACTCGTTGAACTCCACCTGGCTATTGCTGGAGTTCCCCCTTGCTTCCGCTGGCACGTCGCACTGAAAGCTTGTACTTCTTGCAGCACAAAGGAGTGCGTTCATTACTTCCGCATTAGCTGCATCGAATAGTGTGGACGGAAGCGCCACGAAGGGATTAGCTTCCGCTTCCACGATGGCACGATCGATCTCAATAACGGTCGCTGACGATACCCCGATAGAGCAAGCACTAATGACGGACTTTTCATCTGCCAGGTATGTGCGAAACACACTACGAGCCAGATCAACAGGTTGTATACTCTGGACTTTGTCATTGGAGCTATCAGTCACGGCGCTCGGGTCTTCGAGAACTTCCTGTGTCATCTCCAGGCTTCTAGGAGCGATGGACGCCTTGACTACGAGCCCTCTAAAGGTTTCCACTGCTTCGTGAAAGGCTTGGATTGGCTGGAAAGGTTCCTCGTTCGTAGATGTGGTGCTCCTCTCTTGCTGATGGCTGAACGGAGGCGTACAATCATCACAGTCGGGGAGTTCACCACCATCCCCACCATCAACTTCGCTACATTTGCTGGTTTTGAGCTCTGCTTCGGAAGAATGTTTTCGAATGAGTCGAACACGCATGCGGGTGGGGTTTTCACTGGTGTCAAGACTGCAGCGGAAAGAGTTACACTGGAAAACACTGCTCTGAATGTGTTTGGTCGTGGGATCTTCGAAGGAACGGGGAGGCCAGGGAAAGGATACAGAGCTGGGGGCAACCCACGAAATAGCCGAGTCTTCAGAGTACCATAAAGACCGCGCCTGCTTCATAGATTCAGATCTTTCTCGCCATAGCAGCAGTGCGTCACGTGTAACTTTCGTCGCCCCATCTCGGATATTGGAAAAGCGAAGAAGTGTCCTGTGCGCAATCTGCTTGCGCTCATTAACGCCAATACTCTCTAGCGCAAGCTCACCCGCAATGATGCTGTTCGCGGTTCTCGCACCACACCACACGCCGAAATTGACGTCGAGGGACAGCATCTTCTTGGTTTGCATACCCGTTGGCTCACTGAGGGTGACCATCTTTCGCATGTAAAGACACGAGCCTAGTACGTCCATAAAGTGACGTTGGGTAGACTCCGTTCTTGTGACTAGCATGTCTGACAGTAGCGCAAAGTTCTCGGTAAGCCACAATTGGAATTGGCACCAACGTTGCTGGTTCAGTACGGCTTTAGTTGCTTCATTGCTCTCTCCGTTTGTGCTTTCGTACTCCGTCGACGCTGGGAGATCAAAAGTGAGATCCAAAAGTCGATCAAAGCCTCCGTGGAACACGTCGACTGACTCTTTTTTCGTTGTTGCAATGTTTTGCAGCACCGTCGCACGGGTTTCCACGACCATCAGCTCTTTCACTACGTCTAAGCGGTGCTGGAGCAGAAATTGCCACAAGATGATTGCGGCGTGGCGCACGTGCTCGGTATCATCAACGAGCATCTGGAAGAGCTTCGCTACCAGCGATAGGATAAAGCTGCGGTCGGATTCGACGCCCAAGCCGAACTCTTTGTGCGTAGTGTTGCTTAGGTTTCGCAAGTGATTTCCTCGAGCAGTAGCTCGTTTGGTACCAACAACGAGTCTGTCCCCACTGCCTTCGTTCCGGAGCTGGCTCGCCTGGGCACTGTAAACAAGCACACCGGAATAGTCCGCTGACTGGAGAAGTACTTCCTTTGACTCCACCAGGAAATCCAGGAGATGTTGTGGTGGAGTCACACCTCGGTGGAGCCCATTCAGCTCATTCAATACCACCGTTTGAGCGGAATATACAAGCGAACTGAGGAAGAATCGTTGCTTATCACCACCTACAGCAGATGCGATTTTGGGGTCAGCACACGCTCGCATCAATTGTAACAAGAAGTCGAGTACAAACGTCCCGAAACAGTTGTAAGCGGACGAGTTCACCATGCTGCCAGTGGCTCTCAGGTCGTTATGGTTATCCTCATTCGCAAGATACCGAGCAAGCGCCACGGCCAGTGAGCAGACGTTCGTAATCGACAAAAGCGAGCACCCCTCCAAGAGCACAGCTCTTCCTTCGATGAGGTGGGATACGAGAGCCAGCCAGCATTTTTGCCCATCAACTAGTTGTGCCTCCATTTCCCAACTGCCGTTTGAACCTCCGCGGCTGAGGAGTTCTAAAAAATGGATCATCAACGAGGCAAAATCGTCGGTCTCCACCAACGCGCGACCCACGATTTCTCGAACCATATACAGACATGCAGTATCCACGGGAGCCACCGTGCGCATTGACGGTTGGCTTGAGCTCACATCTTCCATCGCTTGGTGGAGTCTGCAAGGTACTTGGCCTGGAGGGGTCCCACCTTCCGCGGTCGATCTCCCCCACGTGGCCCCAGCATCGGGATGGCTGAGCAAGCACTGGTCAACAAGACCGAGTACAGCGTCGCTGGATTTGCAGACCGCCGCGAAAAAAGAGTCGCTAGTTTCCACCTGAAACGTGATCTTCTCCAGGACCATCACGTTGATTGACGTGGCGAATTCGGAGCGCGAAAGTTGGCAATTATGATGTAGCAAGCTCCCAATTAACGCCCATACTTGGTCGACGAAGTGATCATCCGACAAGCCCAGCGAACCTGGCGCAGGGAGAGAAAATGGTTGCGGCCCCAGCCTTGTGGTTGTTAGGGTCTCCGCGTCAAAATAGTCAGTGTCACTGATCGAGATGCTTGATATATACGCCACGAGCGGGATGTAGATCCTGCTATCTGTACTTCGTCTCTGCAGTGCCCGTTCAAATGTGAGGTATAGCGGGGTTCGGAGTAGGTGCTCTGCGAACTTGGCTTGGGCTTGGGCTAGAGACAACAGGATTCGCAAGGCCAGCAGCACCTCGACCGCTATGAAGCGACCATCATCATCATCTTGGCTCATTACTTCCACTAACACACTGGCAAGCCCGGCTGTTGCGTGCGTTGGAGCAAATTTTGGAGTGCTGCTCCCAGCAATGCCGGAGGAAGGTGAATTCATCGCCGATGAGCTAGGGCTACGGCCGTCGCCTCTGTGGGATTTGCGAGCTGCACGACTAGATTCTTGGTGAAGGATGCTGTCTACGATTGTGGAGACAACCCCATCCGCGGCTTGTTCTCGCACATCCGAAACGTTTCTGCCACTACCATCGGTTTCTTTGCAGGCGCTGTACTCAATTTCTTGAAGTAGGAACTGGAGCAAAATCAAGCGCGCGGGACTCCCTTCGACGTGCAAACTGTTGCTCGTCATCGACAGCAGAATCATTTCGGCTATGAGTTGAATATCGTCCACGTGGGTTTCAGCGTGAATGAAAGCTCGCAGGAGGGAAAGCGCATATTGCAAGATTGCGTCGAAGGTTGGTTCCTGGAACGTGGGGTAGCACCATCGCCGTTCCAGTGCTGCCGCAACTACCATTTCGCACTTCTCGTTTGCCAACTCGGACACGTACGAGATAGCCCATGACATAAAGCCGGCTCTTCGCAGCTGGCGCGCGTTGAAGAGCGCATTAGGGTTTGCAGGTACCAGCAGATCCATCAAAAGTGATACCAATTGGCATTGCAAGTGATGAGGCAGTTTTTCACGCACACCGCAGCTCAGAACCACCTGCGAAAGCGCAGCGGCATCCACGACGACTGGGTGCAGAACGTACTTTCCGACTTGCACCTTTGCGTACGGCGCCAAGTGACCACCCACAGCCAAGCGCAGAACGCTCTTCAAGACACTCTCGTCGACCAGATGCGCTTTCTCGCACAGAAACCCCGCAATCAACGCGTAGCCATTCGCTCCCAAGCTCCGCGTCATGCAACCTGGGTTGTGGTGCAGCACTCGCGCCAGCATGTTGACCACCATCTTCAGTTCTGTGCATCGACGAGCACCATCAAGCAACGGGAAAATGATACGTGAAATGCCACCTACTGACGGTAGTACTCTCGCGAGGTCGAGCTTTCGAGATGGCTCGGTGTCAACTAACTGCACTTTGGTGTTCGTTAGTACCTTCGCAGTTGGCTGATCACTGCACTTTGTGTTGAGCGAGAAGAGGACCATGTCTTGCGAGAGCTCAAAACTGCCGAGAAGACGCTCGATCTCGCTCCCAAATGCATCCATGGAACACCCAAAACGGATAAAGTGTCGGAAGGCATCGATTGTGGACTTCTCTTTTCTGGATGCTGCAGCACTCCCACCTCCAGTTGCGAAGCGCAGTCCGTCTGCTAACTCGTCACGTTTTGCTGCCATGGAATCCACCAGAGATGCAACTGCGGTTGTGGCGGCATCACCGAGCGCATTCCTGCCATTTGAGATCTCCGATTCGCCCCATTGGCGCCACTGCTTTTGGCTTGAGCGACCGAGTTTGGAGAGTTGGAGGCGCTTTGAGAATTGCAGTAAATCGATGCCAGTGGTGGCAATTCGAGACAGCAGCGAACTGGCAAGCGCCTCGGGCCAGTCGCCAGCTGGCCGATAAACGTGTTCGGTAAATTGGCCTGTGTATGCTGGGCCGCGCAAATACATTCCGGCAATCATGCCACTTGTCATGATTTGTTCCGTTAGCCACGTCGGGCCAATGTGCCACGTCAATGGTGGGGTTGGCATGCTGAGGTTTCTGTCATTTCCCACATAAACCTGGTAACATCCTGCGGTGGATGAAGGCGGAAAATGGAGCTTCTTCGTGGCGACTTCATATCCATCGAGGTACACAGTGATCAGGGAGTTTCCCATTACTGCCTTGCGATGTGTGAACGCGAGGTGGTGCCAATGACTCACCTTTTCCGACGTTTCTGGCGCGTCCTCGGTGGAGCGGGCCATAGTTTCACTTGTACCGGGAGAAACATGGCACAGGTCGGCCATCTGGATTTCTTTGAACACGACTGGTGCCCGTCTGGAACTAGAATTTCCGCTTCCCCCTGTACTCCCCGAAGCAGTATCCAGGCAAAGGTAGCCCATACCTTCATCAAAGTAGACGCGCAATGCGCACCCCGCTGACTGCAGTGAATAGACGGACATGATGCAGGCGTAGTTAGTTAGTGCATCACGAGCATCATTTTTCGAGAGGACCTCCCAGTCATCTTTGCTCTTGCTTTCCGGATCGTCATTCATGAGTCTTTCCGATTGTTTCACCGCTCGCCACCACATGTCCATTCTTTCAACGTCAACGCAGCCCACGCAGAATTGACGCTCATGCGACCAAAATAAGCACTGAAGAGGACCAGTGCGCTCTGCAGCGGTCACTTCTACCACTTCGATCACGTGCTCGTTTCGAATGGCACTGCCATTGGATGGGAATACTGTCAATGTTTTCCCGATTAGCACTCCATAGACATCGGAAACGGGTGTCTCTTGTCCGTGTAAGCTCGTTGCCAGCCATCCTTCGCAAAGGGGTGCAGACGCGGTAACACCAACGGGAACAGTGTCACCATCCACCTCATTCGGCGTATTCACCTCAAGTGATACATCTGCCGAAACCGCTGGCGTTCGTGGTACTGATGGAAACTTTAGCCAGCACGCGAAAGAGTACCCTGATGATGGAGGCCATGCGCGATCAACGTTGTTCACAGCGTGCACATAGCCACCTTTCTGCGATGCATTGCCCCCCACAACAACGTGAGGGATGGCAGGATTTCTCAACACGTTTTCCAACAGCTGGAGGCCGACCTCAGGATCTCCTTCGCCTTCGCCTCCCTCTGCCATGCCAATGTTGAGCTGCTCAGGATGTCGATGGTTCCCGAGAATCTGTGGCATTCCCTTCGCTGCCACTCGCAGGAAGTCGCGCAAATGGAAAGTTGATAGCTCTTCAGCTGTTGCGATTTTCTCAATCAACTTGGCCAGCACTGGTTTCAGCGGGTGTTCATCTTGGACAAGTATCAGAGATATCGAGGGCTCTGCCACCCATCGAAGCACTCCCGCCACCACTAACCTGCGTATCTGTTGTTGGCCAGAAATACAGTTCTTCGTACCAGGTCGTTCCAGAGCTGCCAGGAGCCGCTTGATGACGAGAACCCCATCGTCAGCGGGCAAACTTGGGAGCACTAGAAAAAGGATGTGAGCAGCATCCCCATTTCGGACTTGGTCCTCCCAACTCGGACCACCCGCGATAAGTTCGAACACGCGGTTCAGTACGCTTGGTCGGTTCTCAGTGACCAGAATGCCAGAGGTTACTAGACAGCTAGCGATCGTCGGATATCCCACGATCTGCTTGAAGTAGGTCTCTTCGCCGTTTGCATTCTCGTTGCTCACCAAAGCGATTGCGACCGTCACAATGTGAAGTATCAAGTCCATCACGAGGTACAGCTCACCACGTGGCTCGCTCTCCAGATGCTCCAAGGAAGACATAAGCGCAACCAATACCTCAAAGCCCTGGCACAACTTCCATGGCACCGAGAGGGATGGACCACCAGTCACAAGCATTTGCTCCAAGACTCGCAACAACAGCACTTGCTTTCCAGGCGAGGTGCGAAAACGTTGCACCATCTCCAACATGACGCTCAAGTCGGCTTCCAAGCCCGTCCTCAGTATCTCGGCATGGGCAGGATCAACATTGCATTCGCCATGCTGCGCCTCGGCCAGATCAACGAAGATAGCCAGCACTGCCACTAGTTTGCCATTGGAACAGAATTCTCTTTGTCCTGGCTGTTCAATCGCTGGAGGGTCTCTCGAGATCACTGCGCCCGCAATTATATACAGCGATTGGTGTACGCGTAGTCGTCGGAATCGCACACACTCCTCGATATTGCCACGCAGCATGAGACGTGTCACTGTACTCCATAAGGTTAGGCGTGCCTCGACGCTAGATAAGTATCTGTGCCTCGCAACTTCAGCATCCTTTGGAATCGAGTGCAGCCGGCTGGCAATCTGCGCAAGCCAGACGTAGACGCCACACTCCAGCAGCCCGAAACCACTAAGGGTTTTACTGTACGCGTCGACCTCTGCATGCTTCAGAATCTTGATGATGCACTCGCACAGCATTACTGAATCGGTTTTCGAACCATGAGATAGATCTTCGGAGGTAAAATCTACACAGGCTGTCGACGGCGATGTTTCCAGCAGGCCACCTCTCACTGTGGCGTCAATTTCCTCGTGAAGATCAGTTTCTACACTTCGGACGAACAACCCACTCAATATCGACAGCAGCTCCAGAGGCATTGGGGTCTCGGGTTTTACCGCGCAGCAAACGTACTCCACAATACGTAGGACGATGACCTTAGCGTCGTAAAAGCTAATAGCCGGTAGCTTGGTGAGTATGAGGGCCAGCGTCTGTGTCTTGGATTCCAGAAGCAAGAAGTTGGCGTAGTTGCTCGTGTACACGTGCAACACGGTGGTAAGTAGCTGCAGTGCGAGGTTCTCGTTTCGACCACCAAGCCCGTTGCTTTGTCCAGCACTCTCGCGCGCACTTCCTCTGTCGGAATCAACAACAAGCTGTAGGAATGAGTCACGAATCACGATAAAGGCATCCACGTTTCGCACCTCAGAAACGCTGTCGGCTCGTGTGGACCCTCCGTGATCGATATCTTCCGTGATATCGTTCCCTAGAGGCAAGAGCAGCTCGAGCAAGTGCAGCAGCTCTGGGATTTTGCTTTCAGCACATGATTCCAGGAAACGTAGCAACAGGGTATACCCACCCGACGACCGGAAATCATCTAGCAGCACCGGCGAGCATTTACTGGCTTTCTGCAGGATGCTCACGAGAGCCTTGAGCCCCACTACCACATCGTAACTCGGCAGGCAAAAGCTCTCAATAGTGCTTCGTGGCTGAGTCATCAGCTTTGTGGCGAGTCCAAGAGCCTCACTAACAGCAGCTTCCACCATCCCGGGATCACAATCAGTCGATCCCCAACCACCTATCTGATCGAGATCGAGGCTCGTTGGCCGTTGAATGCATAGTTGTAGAGCCCTCGTGGCATTTTCAGACGTTGTTATGATGGCTTGAGCATAGCTTGATACGAGTCGAATTGTCTTCGCAACGACATCGCAATCGTGCAGATACCAAGCTAGTCCAGCGTTGACTTGCTCCACGGGCAAAGATGCTAGCGCCTTGCTGGAGAGGACGCCCACAAATATGGCCCCTGGTGGGTATTCCTCGGCGGCGAGCCGGATCAGACTGGGCAGCTCGCAGCGAAGAGATTCCAGCAGCGCTGCACTGGATGCAACGGCAACCAAGCAGTACATCAAGAATCGAAGCGGCTGCTCCAGTCTGGACAGCAGACTAGCATTTGAAGCTGCTGCGGCTTCTGCAGCAGCGTACCATTGGTAATCCGAGGCCGACTCACTATCGCTCGCAGCAACAAGATCGGGAGCGAGGCTGCTATTCTCCATGGCTTCCAGCTCTTCCCTGAGCAGATAGATGCGCATTCTCGAGACAAAACCCAGTATCAGTGATGGGAACGCCGTTTGTTCGCACATCGCAACGCCCTCGCTGGACGCGAAGTAGCGCTGCAGTCTGTCCGAAGGGGCTGTTGCTGAATAAACAAGCACGAAGGTGGAAGTGCGGTGAGAACTTCAGTCAGCCTGGTTTGCACTGGCATGACAGAGAGACAGAGGCCAAAAGCGCGATAACGGACAGGTTTGTTGCAGTCTCTCGGTCGCCAGGGCCACAACTCTCGCGAGATCCTGCAGGTCCTTCTGGAACTGCTCGTTGTCTGGCGCATTAGATAACCTGCATATTAGCCAGCAGCAGCAGAAAGAGCCAAACAAACACATTCGGTAGCGCCGGCGTCAGTCGCCGCAAACGCAGTATCGTCCGACCAAAGGATGCGTCACGCATGCATCAAGACACAACGCACGCCGCCTTGAGATGCAGCACCACTTCGCGTATGAGCAAGTCTACGCTCTGGGCGTCTGTCTGTTTCCCCTCCAACCACGATAGCCCAGCACCCCAGCAGTGAGTGTCGTCCTCCCCGCCACAGACGCAATACAGCCCACAGCGAGGATCCCTGCAGCAGGCTTACCAGGACGATAGTGTTGTCTGCGACAGACACTGGACGAGGCACTGTGGGCTTGCGAGCAGCCGACGCCGACGGCACAAGCAGGCCAACCCACCCCCGACCCCGGTTCCCACGAGCGGACGCCTTCCCACTGTGCGACGTCTGGCGGCCATCCAGAGCGCCAGTGTAGGTGGTTGGAGCAGAGGCCTGTGCAGAGAGAGGGGCTGGGGATGGCAGTGGTGACACAGCTTGGGGTGCAGCGGTGGAGACCTGCTGCGTGCGCGGCAAGATGCCGCCCAGCAGCTTCTTCATGGGCCGTTCGCGCCTTCTTGGAGGTTGAAGCAGGAATGCCGCTGAACCATATTCGCTTGGTTTCACACGCTGCAGCCAATCAGGACTCCTAGGTGTACATTGTGCCCAATGAAAGAGCGAAACATGTACTAGAGCCGTTCCGTCCAATCAAAGCTCGCTGGCGTACTTTGTCCAATTTGAGCCCAGGAGCTTTAGCAGTTTTCTAACATAACTTTGTCAACTTTTGGAGTTAAGCCACGCTGTTGGATCTTTGCTCGCGCGCTATTGGGTGGTAGCGCGTTTATTGTGAAATTCACAGTATTACGGTCAATCGGAGCTAGGAGCCATGTTGGCAAAATGCCACAATAGCTGGAACAGTTCGTGGAGTTGTAGTATACAAAAACCAAGTACAAGGAGTACAAACACGTGTATTAGATGGGTGGCGAAGCGATATCCGTGGCTGAAGTACTGCAATGCACACGGACCACTTAAGCTTCGGCACCTTGCATCATGGGCCGCTACACTCCCATTGGGACGGTGGAGCGTGCCCAAATGGAGGGGATGGCACTGGCGGGCGCATCACAAGCTGACATTGCGCGGCAGTTTGGTCGGTCGCGGTCGTCGGTGTCGCGTGTACTGAAGAGCAAGAGTACCACGGACACGAAGGAGAAACGAGGACGCCCGCCGACACTGACGAACCGCGACCTGCACCGACTGCTGCGTGATGCCAGCAAGCGCGTCGCCACGGCATCAACTCTGCACGCGGAGAACGAGCTTGCATGCTCGCTCCGCACCGTACAGCATGCGCTAGCCAATTGTGACTGGCTAGCACACGCCAAGATCGAGTCGACACTTCCGCTGACGGCCAAGCATCACCAAGCCCGCCTGTCGTGGTGCGAAGAGCAACTTGCCAAGCGGTCGGGATACTCGTTTTGGCACCAGGTGGTGTTCTCGGACGAGAAACGCTGGTGTCTGGACGGCCCCGACAGCTCGTCTAAGTGCTGCCAGGACCTCCGCCAGCCCGTACGCACCAGGATCCGGCGACAGGCAGGTGGCGGCAGTGTCATGGTTTGGGGTGGGATGTCGTCCGAAGTGACAACCAAGCTTGCGTTCCTCGTAGGGAAGCAAGACAGCGCGAAATACGTGGAGACGCTGCGCAGCTTCTTGCTTCCCTACGGGGAGGCTACGTTTCCTGCTGGCTGGGTGTTCCAGCAGGACAACGCGGAGATTCACACCTCCCGCGTCACCAATGCTTTCTTTGAGGAGGTCGGGCTGCAGGTGTTGCCATGGCCTGCCAGAAGCCCCGACCTCAATCCGATTGAGAATCTGTGGGGGTTGATGACGCAGGAGGTGTACCGCAACGG
>JAADYK010001130.1:0-11015 GCA_023338225.1 Halophytophthora batemanensis | reverse complement strand
GAAAATCAGGGACAAGTCGTGGTTCCAGCTAAACAACGTGATCGAGAAGCTTCCCACGCCCGACAAGTCGCCCAGTCTTCTCCTGACGTCGTCGTTCTGGATGGAGAGACCCCGAATAGTCTCATCAAAATCCAGATCTACCCGACCAAGCTCCAGAAGCCACTGCTCAACAAGATGTTCGGAACACACCGTGTGGTCTACAACAAGCTTGTTGAGAGCTCTCGAGAGGACTGCTACGCGCTCAAGAAGTCCGAGCTGGTCGCGAAGTACCGCCCGATATCGCAGAAACACACGCCGGCGATCTACCTTCCCGACCACCACCTTGAGGTGCCCGAAGAAGTCATGGACTTGACGTTCCGGGATTTCACGAAGGCGCTGGAGTCCTCAAAGGCCCTGTATCAAGCGCTCAAGGAGAAGGGCAAGAGGACGACGTTCCCGGCACTCAGCTTCAAATCGAAGAAGGACAACTCTTCCTCCATCGAGCTACGGCCTCGGGGCTTCAAGTCATCGGAAGATGTCGTCCGGTTCAAGTACGCATACCTCGGCTTCTCCAAGACCGAGGGACTGACGCTAGGCGTGGATGGCATGAAGGAGTGCAGCTTCCGTCCTGTGAGGGCCTTGGTCCCAGACATGACATCGAAGCAGAAGCACATCTCCAGTAAGACCTCGCGCAATGTTGGCGTGGTCTCATTACAAGTTCAAGACGCTGCTGTCGTGCAAGATGGGCCGTGCTGGAGAAGGACGATCGAGTGTCAGGCTGCAGTGCGAGCACGACACGATGAAGACATGCTCGTGCTGCGGGAGAACCAACCGCGACGTGGACGCCTTGCGCAGCATCTGCCTGAAGAAGAAACACCTGGCCGTTCGAACTCCTGGAGTCCGGGTGCTTGGAGATGGTAAGTTAGGAATATATCGAGGCAACATTTGCACCTGCTCGTTGAACATGTACTGGTCCAAGCTGGACTTCAACCGTGCTGCCGCTGTCGCTGCACTACAACCTGCTTGCCACAGTAAAGCGCCCAGCCAACAGTGTGACAACTTCAAGTCCATCAAAGTTGTTGTTTCATCTCGTTACCATGGTAATTCTCTCGGTCCGAGGAGTCGAATAGATGTGGGCATTGACCAAAGTCGAGCAGGGATGCAGGCGTCCACCAGCCAGCATGCTGGAGTCTCGAGGTTGGAGGTAGACGCCGATATATAATCATACAGGGAGAGCCGGCAAATCGAGACGCTCGCCCCTCGCTTCTTGGTGTGGACTGGGTTAAACCAGCGCCACAGCATCGGTGGAGACGCGGGGTCGTCCCATGAAAGCGCGTGCAGCGGCATTCACGGCCGTCCCGCCATTGTTTCGTGCTCGACCCAGCGCCGTCATACGCGCCACCGCGCGGAGTGTCGGGCGGGTGGCTGCTCTCGGCGCTCCAAGTGCTGCTGGCTTGCCTGCTGTCATGGACCGACGGACACGACCCAATAGTTGCTGGAAGCTCGAGTTGAAGCCCATTTCCGGCGTAAAGTGCAGCAATTCGAGGCGCGAGAGTGTATAGTGCTTGTCCAGCGGGACTTCCATGTCGTTGAGCATGATCGGCAGGATGGTGCGGCCCTTGTCTTCAGCGAACGCCAGTTGGTCCTTCACTAGCTCGCTGCCGACCGTCTTGCTGGAGATCACAACAATGAAGACCGTGCACTTGAGGATGGCATCCTTGGCCGCACGAATCCGCTCCGACATGTCGTTGTATGCCTGCGTGCCATCCAGGTAACACTTGATACCGCTGTCCTGGAGACGATCGTGCAGTCGCTGGACGAAGCTGTGGTGGTGGTCGCCATGAGAGACAAAGGCGAACTCGACGTCGTCCAAGGCGGACGGGTCCCAGTCGGCAATGTTCCCACTCCCAAAGGCGCTGGCGCTGGTGCCGTTGGCTGCACGACGTCGGCTGCCACGCACCATGTTGGCCTCGCGACACTTCTCGATCTCGTCCCGCACACCATCTAGTAGCAGTCGGAACTGCGAGGTGAACTTGTCGTCGTCGTACTCGTACGTGATCTGCCGCTTGGCCTTGTCCACTTTGGTGATGGCTGGCTCGAACGGTACCATCTGCCGCGTGTAGATGTACACTTGCATGTCTTCCGTGACCGGCACACCTTCAGTCGATACAGCAATGATTGGTTTCTGAAGCTGTTTGGCCAGCGCCAGCTCTTTGAGACACCACTCGGAACCCGGGTAGTCCTCCGTGTAGAGACAAATGACCACTTCAGCGTTCTTGATGCCACGAGCGATCTCCTCGCGCCAGACCGAGCCACCACCGATCCCCGACGGGTCCATCTGGTCCAGCCACGACGTGATGTTGGCACGTTCGAGCTGGTCACGCAGCTTGAGCGCAAACTCAATGTGCGTATGCGTGTAGCTGATCATGACGTCGCGATCGCCTGCAGCCTGCTTGATCTCAAACTGCAGTTGCGTCGACGTCGTGCAGTCCACGGGGCGGTAGCCGTCGCGATTTGTCTCCATCACGTCTGCGCCGGCGTCCAGCAGCGCCAATGCTGTCTGCTTCTGCTCACACTTCATGGCGATATGTAGCGCCGTGTCACCGTTCGGCAGTCGGGCGTCGATGTCAGCACCGTGTTCAATGAGGCACTCAAACAGCTCGACACTCACGTTCTTGGAGGACGCCGCACACAGCAAGGGCGTTTTAGCGTGGTAATCTAGTAGATTCACGTCTCCGCCTTTGTCCAGCAGCAGTCGCACAACCTCCGGCTTGTTCACACGCGCCGCCCAATGCAACGGCGAACGACCAAAGATGTCCTGGAAGTTGGGGTCAGCACCGGCGTCGAGCAGCAAGTTCACGGCCTTCGTGTGGCCATTGATGGCTCCCCAATGCAACGGTGTGCGGCGGTGCATGCCAGCGTAGCCGTATTCCCCCACGCAGTTGGGATCCGCTCCACCCTTTAGTAGTTTCTTGATAGCAATCTCATCGTTGTCCGCCGCAGCTTCATGCAGTGGCGTGAGAGCCACGTCAGCGCCCCATTTCTCCAGCTCGTGGGCCACAGGGAAATTCCCGCGCAGATAAGCCATCTGCAACACTGTGAGAGTGTTCATGTGGCCTGGATCCGGCACTTCGAGGTGGTTCGCACCTGCTTCAAGCAGTAACGCCACAATGTCCGGGTTGTCGGCCACGAAGAGCGGCGGCATGCGGTCCGACCAGTAGGACGCCTTGGATTTGAGGTTCACCTTGGCCCCGTGCGCTAGTAGCCACTCCACGGCGTCAATCTGGCCCATACTGACAGCGCAATGCAATGGTGTGACCAGCGTGGTACGGAAGATAGAGGCCGCCATCTCATCTTCAGATGTCACCGGCTTTGCCACAACAAACTGTGCGAAGGTCCAAAAGAGGTCGCCAGTTGTAAAGCGTACGCGCGAGACCTTGTCGTAGCTGTTGACATCGAAGTTGGCAGCGTGCAGTAGTTTGAGCGCTTCCACGTTGCCCAGATAGGCCGCCATGTGCACTGGGTTCTTCTTGGAGCGACCGAAGAGCTGACACACGAGCTTGGCGTCTCCGTACATGTCCAGCGCAAAGTCGTCGCCCAGTCGCTCCTTTGCGTATTTGAGCAAGTCCTCCATCTTGCGCACATTGCCCAAAGAAGCCTCCTTATACAGGCGTTTCCGCAGATCGCTCTCCGTCTTCGCACGCTCAGATTGGTACTTCTTTCGACGACTAGCGAGTCGGGAGCGGATATCGCCGGTCTGGTCCGTCTCCTTGAAGGCACCCAACTGCATTTTGAGGTGTTCGCGGAAGCGCGCAAAGTACGTGAGCACCACGAAGGTGATGAGGAAGGTGGCCACGGCACCAAGCACGTACACGATGGCTTGAGCACGACTGCAGTGGAAGTTGTTGCCCTGGAAAATCGCGTAGACGAAGTAGACGAAGACCAGCAGGTTGAAGACCAGCACGCAGACACTCAGCACCTCGCAGAACTGGAAGAAGAGCGCGCGTTGAAGTTTCTGGCGGCCGTCCTGGTGTACGCCCACGCGCTTGCGACAGAACGGCTCGAACACACGCAGACCGGACGCCGGTAGCCCGATCAAGAGTAGCAGCGGTGCTACGTGGTAGATGAGCATGGCGTAGGTGATGATGGTATCACAGGCGCCGCAGTAACCCGTCTCCGAGTCACAGGACGAGATCTGCGTGCGGTGGAAGCTCAGCGAGTGGCCCACGTCGCTCACGTACACGCCACCGTGGCCCACAGCGTGACTTGTCCAGAAGGACACGATGCCGCAGATGCCCAGACACGTCACCACCAGCGCGCTCGCGTTGAGACGCCAGGCAAAGTACGAGTTGCGGCCGTAGCCCACCCCCATAAAGTGTGTGGGAAGTGGGCGTGGCGTGCCGCGAGGTAAGATCTCCAGCTCGTCGTCTTCCAGCATGTCTAGCGCCGCTTCGTCCGTCGAGCCGCTGTGTGGCGGCGTAGACGTGGGCGTGGGCGCCTTGTGCGAGATGGACGGCAGTCCGTGGCCGCCGCTGGTGGTGCGCGGCACGGCGGGCGCCGGCTCCACCTCCGTCATGGCGCGGTAGTCCGTGGTCTGCGTCATGGCCGGCGGACGGGCGTGCGCGGCTCCACTTGGCGCTCACTCTTGCGTTCGAGCTGCGGAGCGGTGCGGAGCGCTCGCTCGTTCGCTTCTTCTGGGACGCGCGCGGCCGGGCGAATCGCGAAGTGAGCCTCTCGGGCCAAGCTCTCTGGCCAGGCTCTCGGGCAGCGTGGCGCCGGCGGTGGGTTGGCGAGCGAGGTGATGCAGCCACGGACGCGGTGGACCCGGTCTCTTGCCTGCTCCACTTCTGCTTTGCCTTTCGCTGAGATGACTGTCAGCAGATGCGTCTCTAATTTCGTATCATTTCGTCGTGACGACGCTGGAAAAAGCAACGAAAGCGCAGAATGTCACGGTAGCGGCGGGCGCCTGGGCAGACTTGCCTCGCGCGCACTTGGGGATTGTATGGTGAAAAGTCACGAAAGCGTTGAATCCCGCGCCTTGGCGGGCGTTTCCGTGAGAGTCAGCAGTGGGACTGGCGGTCCCATTGGCCAAAACGCTGCCGGCGCGCGCGTTCATTGGCCGCACGATTAAAACCGGTGGGTTCACCCGCCAAAATTGGCGCTTTTGAGGTGGACGCGGGAAAGTGTCGAACGCAGGGGAACATTCTCGCGTTGCGCGGCCCGGGCGAGGAGGCTGCCTGCCCAACCTGTTGCTGCTACGCCTCCTGCATCTACTCTACTGATACGAATGGTGTTCGCCCACCCGGCTGAGGCAGGCTGTTCGTTTAGAAACGTGCTCCACGCACCCGGTGATACTGCGATACGTGATCGGCGAGATGTCCACGCAAAACATCGTGTGTCAAGGCAGATCCGAAGGCCCCGTGGCTACATCTCGCTCGCCCTAGGAGACCTGCCGCGGAGCAGGCATCTCCGGACGCCCGGACGCCCGGAGCCCGAGTGACCAGGTCTTCGTTCTTCAGGCAGATGCCGCGCAAGGCGTCCGCGTCGAGCCCGAGCGTCAGGCTGCAGAGCGAGCACGACGAAGACCTCGCTGGCGATGCTGCGGCTGGTTCTCCCGCGGCGCGAGCATGTCTTCGTCGTGCAGTGCCCTTCGCACTGGAGCCACGCCTGGTCAGAACGGAGCGTTGCACCAAGACTGGTTTCTTTCGTATCACGAGTGTCGGCGGTTGATATCCCAGTTGATACTCGTGTGCATGGATCTTCGGCCCCCTGCATATGCGGTGCAGGAATCCACCGCGGAGGAAGCACTGGCGGAAGCGCTGCCTGTCTGTCTCGCAGCTTGCCTGGATCGCCGGCTCGGCGTCGGCGTCGGCCGTAGACCACTTTGGTGCTGTATGCCAGAGTCTCGTGGCCCAGATTCGCGACTTTTTTTTTCTCCCGACCCGCCTCCACATGTTCGGATGTTGATACGGCTTGGCCGTTCCGAAAAGATAGCTTCTCTTAATTCCACCGCCAGGCGCACAAGCTGCGGCAGAGCTTGATGTGGCGCTGGCATTCCAGTACGGCCGCCGGCGCCTCAAGCCACCAGCGTAACCAGCAAGGCCGAAAAGCGCGGGAACCCGAGAGAGCAGCAGGGTAAGAAGCAGTACGCGAAGGCGAGCAGGCTGCCCGGGAGAGCACAGCGAGGCCCACATCGAGGTGCAGACATGACGGGCGAGCAGCAAGACCAGAAGGCGCCCGCGGCGGCGGCCGTGGTGGACGTGGCGGTGGAGAAGAAGCCGGTGGAGGTGGAGATCCCCGCCGACGCTGGCACGCCTGCCGGCACGCTGCCCACGTCCACGACGCCCACGAGCGGCACGAGTCTGGGCGGACGCGTGCGCAAGACCACCCAGAAGTTCACCTTCGTGGAGAACAAGGGGGACGAGGCCGAGGAGTTCGTGCCGCCCGTCGGCAAGGGCACCAAGGTGCGCGACATCACCTTCGTGGGCGACAAACTGGCCGAGCTGGGCAAAAAGCAGACCGAGATGATCAAGCAGCTCTACAGCGTCATGTACGGCCGACGCTTCCAGCAGAAGAACGTACGTGGCTTTGTGTTGCGCGTGGAATGGCGACACTGGAGGCTCATTGACGTGGATGTACGTGCGTGCGCGCTTGGGATTGGACCAGTTGAGAGTGATCAAGGAGCACATCATGGAGTTCTCGGGCATCTGTGAGCAGGACGACAAGGTGCGTGCTGTCCCTGCTCTCCCACGGTGCAAGTTCTGCTCCTGTCTGTGCTGGAGTCTCCCTTCTAACGCTGGAGTGATGCATGCTATGCAAGTCTCGCGAGCACCTGGAGGCCAAAATGGGCAAGTGGAAGCGCATTTTCGTCCAAGAAGTGATGGACCTCCTCGCCGTAAGGCCATGACGACTGCTTGCCTCCATTGTACGCCTAGTTTATTACGTCACTGACTTACTGGAGCGGTTGCTGGCGTGGTTGTGTAGGTGGATCGCTCCAAGAAGTCGTTCGACGAGCAGGGCAAGCAGTTCAGCAAGGAGGCGCTTATTGAGCGACTTATTGAATGGCTCTACAATCCGCAGGAGACGCAGGTGCGGCCAGCGGAAGTTTCAACAAGGCGCGATTGCCTGGCGAGATACTAACCCGTCGTGGTCGGCTTTGTGGTGAGCAGATTGGCGAGAAGAAGGCCAAGGCGGAGGCCAAGGCAGAGGCAAAGCTGGTGAGTGCGAGGGTATGTGGCCCTTGGAGATGTACACGAGCGGCTGACAACTGCTTTGCTTGCTTTTTGCTTTGACGTACAGGCTCGGAAGCGTGCGAAGCGAGCCAAAGCCAAGACGGAGAAGGCCAAGACTGCTGCTCAGCCTGCCAAGAAGAAGCGGAAGACAACCAAGAAAGCAGCAGCAGAAGACGAGGAGGAGGAGGAGGAGGAGCACGAAGCGACGGAATCGGA
Source organism: Halophytophthora batemanensis (assembly GCA_023338225.1). NCBI lineage: Eukaryota > Oomycota > Peronosporomycetes > Peronosporales > Peronosporaceae > Halophytophthora > Halophytophthora batemanensis. The sequence goes on along the minus strand of JAADYK010001130.1, from coordinate 3,588 downwards.
GGCCGAGGAGTCATCTAGCGACTTTGATGAAGCACAGAAGGCTACCAAGAAGAGAAGGAAGGGCGCTCGTCAGACTAAGAAGTCTCGCATCATAGAGAGCGACCAGGAGGAGGACGACGAGAAGGTTGAGGACGAGGATGAGGAGGCAGAGGAGCAACCTGCGGCCGAGCCGGAGACAGCGGAGGCCACGTCAGAGACGCAGAAGGCCAAGCCAGCCACAACGCTGGCGCCGGAAGTCTGTGAGAAGGTCCGGGACATCATTGCGCATGGCAATGCTGAGGAGCTCACGGTCAAGAAGGTGCGCTTGGTGGTGCTGGCTGGGATCGGGAAGGTTTGCATGTTGGGTTCGATCTCTTGACGTTTGATGGATTGCTGCTGTTTACTGCTGGTTGGTGGTGCAGATTGTGCGGCAACTGAGCGAAGATATGGGCCGGGACATGACGTCGCAGAAGAAGGCCATCAAGGCCTTTATCACGGAGGACCAGATGTAGACACGCGTGCGTCTGTGTCGCCTGCGCGCAAAGCAGACTCGGTGGCTCTCGGCCTGCTGCTGCGAGACGTCCAGCCGGTGTACAGCGAGAACTTGGTATCCTCAGGCTACTTGACAGGTTTGAGCTGGTGCACAAAGCGGGTGCTGTGGCGGGAGGGAGAGAACCCGTGCGCATGCATACTCACTTCCGGCGGCAAGTCGAGCACTCCTTTCATGGCCGACCCCCCCTTTGTCGCGGCAAATGTTACCTCCGTTTGGTGCAATATCGGCGTCGGACTCCTCCTCAGTAAGTCGCCGTTTGCTGGGCCAGCGTCTCGTGACGATCGTACTGCAGCTGCAGTTGATCTGGACGGAGCAGGACCTGAGGTGGGGCTTCTTCATTTACCAATATACGCGCTTGAGCAACGAAGTCGCCATACACCGCGTCGAATAGTTGGCACCAGTGCCGATGTTGACGTCCTTGAGCTCAGCCAGGAGCAGAAACGGCGACCCACCTCTCACCGCACCACACACGCCCTAGCGAGCACAGCAGCGGCGCCTCATCTGATAGGACGCGCCAGCGCCGCGACAGCAGGCGGATGCCCTGTGCCGCGAGCTTCGCGCCTGTCGCGTCCGTCCGTGTTGACCACGTTTGATCTCTGCATGTACTTGGTGGTGGTGGTGGTGGTGGAGAGAGCGGAGATATCTAGAAGTGAATGGCGTTGGGAGAAGAGAGCGAGAAGCTAGAGCTAGAGGGGCAAGCGCTTCAACGTCAATTAGCAAACATAATATCCGTAACTGAAGAGCAAGCAGAGCCAGGGCTTCGAATATTCACCAATCAGCGCGGGTGAAGACTCTCTTTTCTGTCAATGAAAGCGCCCGCTCGTAGGATGCCTCCTTTTGTGTTGGAAGGGTTTGCCTCAGTAATCCTTCTGAGCCAAAATGCCTCAAACGCGGAAATGCCAGAATGTCCGTCTACGTACGATTCCCCAGCCAATCAGATTGCGCGAACAGATCGAGGCAGACCTGAACACCTCACAGGAACCTCTACAAGTGAGTGCTATTGTTCTGAGTATTCGCGATTTTTGTCCGAGCCGATCGAGGATTTTTGTGTGTTCCCGCTGTTCCCGTCACTTTACATCTTCTGCCGGTGTGATTGGTTGAAAGCTGGCCGCCAAGCGTCGCGGCCGTATAGCTCTTGCGACCAGGGTGCGTTTGCACTTTGCCTGGCTGCCACCTTCCACCAGCCATTTCCACCAGAAAGCGACGTCGAGCATTGAACACCATGGCGAAGCGCACGAGGAACAAGAAGAGCAAGCCCGTAGCGGAGCCTGTGGAGTCATCCGAGGACGACAGCGGCTCGGACGTGGAGGCCAACGGGTCGGAGATGGCGGACAACGAGTCAGAGATGGACCCGGAGGTGCTGGAGGTCGTGAAGGCGCAGGTAGCTCAGCAGAATGTGTCGGCGCTGACCAATGGCTTTGCGCAGAGCGCCGCGTTCTTCTCCAAGAAGCCGGCGTACGTGTCGGCGCCTGCTCCTTCGCCTGCGAAGATCCAAGCCAAGGCTGCTGCGAGCAAGGACGCCGTGGCCAAGCAGCCGGCGACGGGCAAGAAGAAAGCAAAGAAGGAGAAGTCGCTCGAGGCGGAGGAGAAGCAGCAGCAGCAGCAGGAGAAGACGGATGCGGGGAGCGTGGACGAGAGCCCCGAAGCGATTAAGGCGCGCAAGATCGAGAAGAAGAAGCTGCGCAAGCAGCGCCAGAAGGCGGCGGCCACGGGAGTGGAGTCGGCGGACGTGAACAAGGAGGAGACTAAGTCCACAGACGAGAAGAAGACAGAGAAGAAGGCAGAAAAGAAAACCAAGCAGGCCGAAAACACGAAGAAAGAGGCCGAGAAGCAGACGGAGAAGAGCTCGGAGGACGAGGAGAAGGACCGCCGGACGGTGTTTGTGGGCAACGTATCGTTGGACGCGACCAATAAGGACTTGCAGCGGCACTTTGCACCCTGTGGCAAGGTGGAGAGCGTGCGACTGCGCTATCTGCCTATTGCGGGCTGTGCAGTGGATCAGCCCGGCAACCAGAAGCTCATGATGAAGGTGTGCGCGAACAAGAAGATCCTGAGCGCCGCCAAAGACAACTGCAACGCCTACGTGACCTTCGTCAGCGAGGACAGCGTCGAGGCCGCCCTCAAGCTCACCGGCTCGGTACGTTGTGCTCGGACTCAAAAGGGAGACATCGGTGGACGCCCTTCTTTAACTCACAATTTGTATGTTCTCTATTGTCCTCCTGTGGTAATTTGCAGACGCTGGTGCTCAAGAAGATCCGCGTGGACCGGGCGGTGGCCGTCATGGACCACAGGCGCAGCGTCTTCGTGGGCAATCTGCCGTTCAAGTGCACGGACGAGCAGATGGCGCTCTTCTTCACCAAGAAGCTGCGTACGGAGGAAGAGCCGGAACCCGTGGAGAATGTGCGTTTGATCCGCGACCGCGAGTCCGGCCTGGGCAAAGGCTTTGGCTATATTCTGCTTAAGACGCCGGCGCTGGTGGCCAAGGCGCTGACGCTGCGGAACACCAAGATGGAGGCGCGCGAGCTGCGACTGCAGGTGTGTGGTAAGCGCTTCAAGAACAAGCGTGGCGAGGAGGACACCAAAGAGAAGTTCGAGGGCCTGCGAGCTTCGCCTGGAGCTCATGCACGTATCCAGCTCAAGCGGAAGGTGAGGGCTGATGCGGAAGAACGAGCTGTTAGCAGTAAGAAGGTGAAACGTGCGGCGGCGGCGGCTGGGCTGGGGAAGAACCTCAAGCCCAAACACGCAGCGCGCAAGGCGGCGGCGGCGACTGGACAGAACCTCAAGGGCAAGAAGCCTGGTCGCCTGGGCAAAAAGCGTGGGCGTGAGGGCGGAGACAAGGCCAAGACGGCTAAACCTAAGGTGAAGAAACCCAAGCACGCGGCGCGTAAGGCCCGACAAGCGGCGGAGGCAGCGGCCAAGCAATAGAGTCGGCCAGGAGTGGCAATGATGTCTGCATCCAGCCGGATGGATAGATGCATGCTCAAGTCACGTGTCTTTTACCTTGCTTTTTGCCCCTGGATCTTCACTTGTCCCTTCCTGGCGCGCTTGAGCGAGTG
>JAADYK010001129.1:0-11033 GCA_023338225.1 Halophytophthora batemanensis | reverse complement strand
TGGTGTTGGAGTCAATGGGGGGTTACGAGCGCCGACGCGTCGTACTTCTTGCAGCGTGTCGACTTGAAAAGGCGCGAAGGATCGCAACGACCTTTCAAGATCGGACGTGTATTTCTAAGCGTTATCGGTGGTAGCAACAGCGGAGGTGGGCATTAGCGAGCAACGCTGCTTACCTCTTCGATCAAGAGCGGCTTGGGCTTGGCAGCTGGCTGTGTTGCTGTCTCTGACTCGCCCCCAATAGCCACCAGCTGTGCTGCAGGGTATGCAGCTTCATCTTCTGCCTCTGACGATGGCTCTGCCTCCATTTCGTCGTCCTCTGCATCTGCATTTAGCACCCCGTTCTCGTCCTCCATGGCCTCCACAGCGTCCCCCTGGAACTCCTCCGAGTCGACAGCTTCGATTATATCATGCGCGACAGGGTACTTGTCGGCGTCGCATTGGAGCGCAACCGTGATGACGGGGAACTCCACAATGGCCTTGCGCTTGAGATTGCTCTCTAGGCTCTGACTGCCATCCAGACGATAGAACTGCGGCTGCGATGCTGGCGTGAACTCTTTGCGCAGCAGGAACAGCACCTGCTTCTTCCATTCCGCCACAGCGTACTTCTTTAGCTTCCCGCGAATGCCCACGTTTTCCTGTAGACACGCGTATCGAACCAAAGTCGTCGTGTTAGGCTACTAAGAGACAAGGCATAGTTCAGGCGTAAGAGAAAGAGAAAGAGTAGAAGGAAGACGACACCCACCTGATTGGGAGTAAGATAGCGTCCGAGGAGTGCGAAAAGCGTGTCGGCATCATTCGCGCGCTCCTCCACGAGGTTCACCACCACTTCCGCACTCGGGAAGGCCCACTCCACTCGCCAGTACAGCGTCTTCTTCTTCAGGTTCATATAGGACGAATTACGAGCGCGCTTACTCATTCCTGGTGCAAGAAGCGTCAGCGCCACGCCACGCTTGGCTGCGTGCTCGGCGAACAGCTGCACCGTCCCAGGGAAGCGCATGAGCCAGTCCGTCGGAATGTCCGGGTTAATGGGGGCGGCTCGGGAGCCAGAAGCACTCGAATCGGCACCTGTAACCTTACGCTTCTTATTGCCGTTGGGCCGGCGGGTGTTGGCGTTCAGATGGCTCCGAGACCGTGCGGCGCTGTTTGTTGATCGTGATACCTCCTCCAGGAAAAAGAAATCTGCACACAGATGAACGGCACGAAGCGCAGCAAACGTGAGTCTAATCAAGGGTATCAAACCAGAACTCTTGGTGCAGGAGGACGTACCGCTGGATAGATCGGCGTCGGTGAAGCGCTTAATATCCACGTACTTGGTACGGTCGCGCTTGCCATTGCAGTCGAACTGCAGCGTAGAACGTAGATCCGCAGGCAGTGGAGAGTGAAGAAGAGGGAGAGAAAGAGAGCGTAGCGTTAGAGGTGCAGTCTGTGCGCGGAAGTTGATGTGCGTGGGCGCGCGATTCACCTGCTTCTTGTGCGCCAGGCAGCACTGCAGCGAGCACGTGATGCGCTCGCAGCGCGGACAGCGGTACTTGACCTCGGCCTTCCCACAGCCGCAGCAGGGCGCAGCTTCTCCGCCAGGCGTCAGCAGCGTCTGCTCCAGCGCGCGCTTTTTCCCTCCGTCCGCCGCAGCGGTGGTAGTGGCGCTGCTGCTGCCGCCGCCGTTGGTGTTGCTCTCCGCCATCTCTTCTGGCTTTGATGGACGAAGTGATCCCGACTCTTACCACTGCGGCCTCCACGCCCTTTGACCACGCACTTCAGATAGGCATATGCCTGATTTAAGGTTCACTGGACTGCGGATGCACCACTCACGCGGTTGCTGAGCCGCAGTAAACTAGGTATGAGCCTGTTTTAATGTATCACATGTCGCTCCGTCCTAGCCTAGCGTCGCGGGAGCAGTCGCCAGTCATTCGAGAGCAATTGAGAACTTGAACCCGAGAGGCGAGACAGCGCAGGCAGCAGCAAGTGGACAGAAGAAGCGGAGACGATGGTGGGCATCGACCTGGAGATCGATGAGAGCAAGCTGTGGGACCCGCAGGCGCGGCAGGAGTACATGGATGCACTGCCGGACATGACGCTATTCGAGGACCACGTGGTGGAGGGCGATGTGATGGTGGACGCCATCCAGGCGCTCATCGAGGAGGGCGAGACGGCCGAGAGTCTGGCACTGCACTGGAAGAACCAGGGCAATGAAATGTTCAAAGACGGCAAGAAGGCTCATCGAGGACACTTCAAGAACGCCATGAAGTACTACTGCGACGCGCTGGCCTACGCGCTCAAGGCACTGGCGCTGCCCGAGGAGGAGCGCGACGAGAGCTTTGACATGCAGGAGCTCACGGCGCAGATCTACTCGAACCGCGCAGCGGTGCATCTGGAGCTCAAGAACTACTCCAGTTGCCGCTCAGACGCTGCCAAGGCTCTGCGGTATGACCCCACCAATGTGAAGGCCTACTTCCGTGGCGCTAAGGCCTCTCGGATGCTGCGCAAACCGGAGGACACGTTGCGTTACTGCCGAGAAGGGCTGAAGCGCGACCCAGAAAACAAGTTACTGCTTAAGCTTCAGAAGGAGGGACTGCGTCTCGTGGAGGAGCTGCGCATCGAGGAGCAGAAGCGCGAATTTGAGCACAAGAAGCGACGTGCGTTCACCGATAAGTACCGCCAGCTGTGCGAGACGCGCAGAGTGCGTGTCGGGCGCGCTCTGGTAGACGACGAGCGCGTGCGCCAGTACGAGGGCAAGGCTGATCTAGACGCGGAGACAGGCTATATGTATTGGCCAGTGATGTTCCTGTACGATGAGCACAGTACGTCGGACTTTGTGCAGTTCTTTGGCGAACAGGACGCTATCATCGAGCACCTGGCCAACATGTTCCCGGAGGAAGGGCCGTACGCTGAGTGGGACACGAAACGTCAGTACGTGGCGTCCAACCTAGTGGTGTACGCTGCAGCAGAGGTGGTGATTCCCTTCCAGACCCCGGAGGACTGGCATGTCGCGCTTAGTGGCGAAAAGGAGGACGACGACGCAGAGGTGAAACGTCTGCGTCAGGAAGAGAAACACGAGGCCAAGACGCAGTTCTGGCTGGAGGTGGCACCCTTCTGCACGCTGCACCAGTTGCTGAGCCACGACAAGTACGTGGTGCCAGGTGTGCCCGTGCTGAACATCTTTGTGCGTGGCTCGGAGGCATTGAGCAATTTCCTCCAGCGCATCAACCACAAGGTCATCTCCCTCGACGCCCAGCAGCGGTAGACGCGAGCGAGATCGGCGCGTCTGCATCTGTATCCAAGCGTTAGGTATTTTCATTGGGTAATATACTGATGACAGCCCATTTCTTTGTGATACGATTGGATGAAAAGTAGCGAAGTCGAGTGGAGGAGCAACAGGGCTTTCCAGTTTCAAAACGTTACCAGCGAATTACACGAGGACGCTCCACAGCAAAATGGTGGGCAGCAGGGCGTCGTTCGGCTGCGCGCTGTGTCGTCGGGAAGCATGGGCGCCGCTACAGCGCGTGGTGGTGAGACGCAGGAGCGAGTTCTGACTGTTTGTATGCGTCTCTACTTGTCTGTGGTACGCTGTGGGTGCAATAGGCCGGCCTTATCCTGAACCCGAAGCCGTACTTGACCAACCTGACGGGCAAACCGGTGGTCGCGCGGCTCAAGTGGGGCATGGAGTACAAGGGCGTCCTACTTTCTGTGGACTCGTACATGAACCTGCAGTTGGCCAACACGGAGGAATACATCAACGGCGAGCTGGCGGGCAACCTGGGTGAGACGCTCATCCGCTGCAACAATGTGCTCTTCATCCGCGGCCTCCTGGACGACGAGAAGCCACCTCAGGAGCAGGCTGTGGCACCAGAGGGAGGTGCAGAGCCCATGACAGACGCGCAATAAGAGCCATCGGATCGAGCAGTCCGGCGCCGAGCAAGCGTTAAAGGGGGGGGGGGCAGCGGGATGACTAGAGGGGAGCGAGGGGTATTATTACGAACACGGATCTTTTGATCAGCCTGTGGCCCGAGCCAAACCACTTCCTCGTCGGCTCGTCGCCTCCAAAACTCTCGCGGGGAACTGGGAAGGGGAAAGACAGGGAATTCTGCTTCGGGTTCACTTCGTAGCCACGTGCGTGCATCTGCGTATTCTACCGTTGCGCAGTTAGAACAGGAGAATGGCTCCTCTGCATCGGGGATATCCACTCTACTCCGTCTCAACCTTCTCCATTTAGCACAGTTCCATTCGATATACCTCGTATTAATGGCTCGCTTCTTCTCGTGTGAACTCTTGTGTCTTTGTACCTCGGGCTAAGCCCACGCTCAGTGTCGTCATGACGGCAGTACCATCGCTTTATCACAGGATCTTGACAACGAATGCAACAGAAGTTCTGTTGGCGTCTCGCTGTCTCGTTCACTCGCCTTTGGTGGGGTCTCCCATTCTCTTGGCGTCGTGTGCGGTGTGAGGCGCCATTAGGTTCGGCTCTAATACAAAACGCACTTGCATACATTACGTCACTGGATGAGAAGTTGATCCGGACAGCTATGACTCTTAAGACTTCAGGAAGCTAAAGAGGTCGTCGTCGTCGAGTTCCACATTCAGGTCGATGCGGTCCCAGCGGTACAAATCCATGGCGTCGTTATCACTCTTGATCTCCATCGTCAGCCCTGGTACGCCCACTTCCGTTTCTGCAGCCCCAGTCATTCGTCCGTCCGCCCCCGCCATCATGGCCAACGAGGGTGCTTCATTGTTCGAGGAAGCCGCAATAGTTTCGTTTGCGGCCGGCGCTGTTGGCGGTGCAGTCTCTGTCGTTGCTGCCGTCTCCATCGCTGGTGACTGTGTCGTAGGGGCCTGCGGTGGGGGCAGCGACGGACGTGGAAGCTCGTTTGCCTTCTGCTTCTGCTGCTGCTGCTTCTGCTGCAGTTCTTGCTGCTTATGTTGCAATCGTTTCTGCTGCTCCTGCTGCTCCTGCTGCTGCTGTTGTTGCTCCTGTTGATGGCGGTGGTATTGCTGCTGCTGCTGCTGGAACTGTCGCTGTTGCTGCTGCTGGATGTCGACCCATGGGCCTCCGTAGCCGCCAGCTGTCGCCCCCTGGATGCTGCCGCTCCCCACACCTCTGCTGCCGTCCATGCTTCCCATACTGCTGTGTCGGGCGAGATGTTGAGAGACCTCCACCTTGCGAGTCAGCATCTGGCGATGCAGGTCCATCTGTGCTTGCATGGCCAGGTGCATCTGCATCTGCAAGTCGGACGGATTCTCTTGAAGCACAAATGCATCGGAGCTCCCGACGGTGCGATTCACCGCCTCGCTCGTCGCCGGTGCAGACGAAGTTGCTGGCAATATCGCCGCATCTCCACCGAGACCACTCATTCCAGAGAGCTGTGGAGACATGAGCGAGTTGAGAATGCTCCATTGGGGGTCCGTGAGCTCGGGCATGCCAACACTAGATGCGACTCCGCCGGCGACTCCAGGCACGGAAAGCTGCCCCATTGGGTAGCGATAAGCCACCGCCGCAGCTGCAGCAGCCGCCAGCGCATTCTCGTGGTCGGATCCTTGTTTACGCTGCACCTGGGCAGCAGCGTAAGCCGGCGGCAGGTGGTGTGCTGCGATGCCTGGTGTACCTACCGAGGTAAGCGCTGTCCGGGCGAGCCGCTGACCACCACTTACTCCGTGCACACCCTTGTGCTGTTGCGCAGTCTGCATCAGCTGCGAGTAACTCAAGCTCCCAGTCTGCGCGCCAGTAGTGGCTGTAGTGGTAGCAACACCGGCATGGAGGCCCCGGGGAGTCGAGTGTGTTGAGCTTAAACTGCCGCATTCTCGAGCCTCCTCCATATTGACGTCATTGTTGCCGCCACCCGCTTCGCTGTCGCTGTCGCTATCCGTGTCGCTACCGTGGCCCTTCCGCCGCTTCGTGTTGGAGATGGGGAAGACAAACATGGTGTTGCCCTCCCCAACGCTCCCACTTGAGCGGTGCTGGGCATGGCGACGCCGGCGCTTGAGGTTGCGCTTGGCGCTGCGGTCGTAGTACTCCAGGAACTCGTTACGTGAGCGCTCGTAGTTGAGGCGATACTTTTGCAAATGAGACTTCAGATGTTCCGTCGTCAGCCCCGTGTTAGGCCCTGCCGCCTCCATGAGCTGTGAAAGCCACAGACAAGTCAAATGCACAGACGCCGTCAGCAATGAGAGTGATGCTAAAGCCACCCATGAATCGTCAGACTCTAATGCAACCGGGGTAAGACACAGAAACTTCAGAACGTACTGCCAGGAGTGCCTTTGGAGATGCATTTTTCAGGCCCACTGGTGAGAGAGCACACACGCGCATAACACCATCGTCAGTCGCTCAAAGCTTTCTTCACCACGCACCACCTTCCTCCAAGAAAGAGATAGCAAAACTTACCATCGAAGATCGCAGCCACAAAGAGGCGGTGCAGCTCGTCTGGCCAGATGAAGCGCTTCGTCTTACGTTCGTACTTGCGCTGCGGCTTGGCACCGCTGCTTGTCGCAGCCGGTTTGCCCTCCTCTGGCGCAGCAGGGTCCGCTGACGCGCTCTTACGCCGTCGAGCAGAGGCTGCCAATGCGGATGAGCCGCGCGCGCCACCATCTCGTACCTTAATTGAGGTATCGCTGCTGGCGGCGGTGGGGGGGGACCGCTCCGGATTCATCAATGGAGAAGCCGACGTATCGGTTCCTGCCGCGTCGCTACTGTCCAGCGTGGTCGCTGGCTTACTGATCTGGAGCGCGCACGTGCTGGCGGACGAGCTCGTGGGAAGAGCGGCAGCAGCGCCCTGTTGGGGCAGGCTGGTCATTCAGAAGGGTGAAGGGCAGGCGCAGCGTCGTTAGTGGGGCTAGCGAGTGCCTGCGCAGCTCTCGGGTGGCAGTCGAATGGAATCTCGAGTGCCGAAGGTCGAAGGCGGTGCGTATAATGTGGAGCGCCAAGCGCCTTCGGGGCCGTCCGTCGCAGGCAAGCAAAAAGCAGGAATGCGCACACTCCGGCTGTTCAAATCCCGCGACTCACGCCGCCGCCTGTGGTGGCTTGCGCGGGGTGCAGCAGCGGGGCGAAGAGCCCCACTCGATGACCACCCGCTCTCGGTGCAGCGGCAGCGGCAACGGCAGCGGCAGCGGCGGTGGCTGGCGCTCGGCTCTTGGAGCGTGGGCGACGACTGGAGCGCGGGTGGCGGCGACTGCTTGCTTGGCTCAACGTTCGCTCGGGCGTCACACGGCACCGATGAGCGTGGATCTGCAACGTGCCTTGGGCTCTTGGTGGAGTGGCGTAATGTGGCGCTGGTGGCGCTGCCGAGGGTCTCCGCGCTGGACGGTGCCAGTCGCTCGGTGCCGCCTGCCGCCGTTGACTTTTGCTCCTCCGCGGAAGATCCGAGGGGATAGAGTGCGCCAGTGACAGCGAATCTTGCGCCCTTTGTGAAAGTGGGAGCGGCGAGCCCTAGTTCCTATCAGCAAGTCCAAGTCCCGTGTGGACAAGTAGCGGCGAGGGCAAGATGTCTGTCTGTGAGCGAGGCAAGCCGTTGCTTCTCGCTGGCTGCGTGGCGCAGCTCTTCGCTTCGCAAGCGCGGCGGCGGCGGCGGCGGCGGCGGCGGCGATGGTGTCGTCGGAACCAACCCACTTGTCCAGGGCAAGGGACGCGAAAGAGACGGGGGAAATGGCCTCGAAAGAATGCCTGCCCTTGTCTCCATTTCGTCGCTGCCAGCCAGTCAGCCACGCAGACGGCAGGCGCAAATCAAAGTCGCGTCGAGCCCGGCGCAGCAGAGCCAGCAGCATGCTGGTGGCTGCAAGTGGCCACACCAAGCGCGTCTCGAGCGCAGACAGATCTTCGGGGAGTCCCTGCTTGCCCGGCCAGTTGAACGGCGCCAGCATTTATTTAACCTGCAGGCAGGGCGTAAAATCTGTCTATAGGATTCGTCTGGAATCATTTGGATAAAAATCCCTAGTGGAAGAGATGACCCCGAATCTTGACGGTGCAGAGACAGGGCACTCTGATGACAACCAGGTACCTAAGGAGCCATAAGCTGGAATTTGGAGCGAAACCTCCTTTTGGGGTCCGAAACGACGTTTGGACCGAAAATGTGCAAAACCAAAAGTAGCTGATGTCTAAAGCGGGGTTCCGTCGTCTCCACATATCCCGAAATTTCCACGAGATACCAAAGTGTCGTCCTGGCCCGAGAAGAGCTTGGGGAATGAATGAGGAAGTGGGGTGAGGAGATCATTCAAGTTGGAAGATAGCTACGAGAGGCCTGGAGAAAAGCAGCTAGCAACAAGTGGTGCAGAGTGTTGCTTAAATTTGTTTGGTCATGGCATCTCATGGGGATTTAGTGGTAGATTGGTGACAAATGCTCATTTGAGACACTAACCGCAGGCAAATCTTCTTTTACCGCAAAATCACAGTCAAGAGGTACTCCATACCTATCCTGGGCCTATAGTTATGTCGTGTTCCTTGGTACGCGTAAATTACCTGACACGAATGGAATCATGTAAATTTCGGTCATTGCTGTCTGCTCTGTAAGCGCAGGTCGTTTTGGCAGCTGTCGTTGACGCGACAAGTTGGGAATTCAAGTCCCTTGCAGTCCCTCAGGAAGTCAAGTTGCTCTCGTAGCGAGTCTTGGTGCCAGGGTTCCAAGATGGTAGGTTCACCTGCCAACCTCCTCTCCGAAAGTTCCCGCTGTGAGTGCATCCCACTAGTTCGCGCTATACTGGCACTCCAAACGACCCTTTGCCGTGAAAATAACTGCCCCTCATAAATAACACACAGCACTATATCCTACCTCCACACTCATCACGCCATTTCTCAATACACACCAGATCATACTACAGCAAACAATGAAAGGAGCGCGTCGAAGGCAATGTCCAACGTGCACACCAAGCGCTTGCTGGAGTTGGATGCTGCGTGTGAAGGCGACAATGACATAGAGAGAGCGCTGATCAGTGCCAATGACCCATGACCGCACCTTGTCAACTCAAGAAGTAGTACCGCGGCGGCTCACGTAAGGACGAGCGTGCTGACATTGATCGTGGCCATACAATAGGACACGCAAGATTGATGCACGACTACTACGGTGTGAACCCGACTTACCCACCGAGACAGTTCCGCCGACGCTTCCACATGAAGCAACACGTGCTTGATTGGCTTTTTGAAGGAGTTGTAGTCATTGATAACTACTTCGAGTATCGAGATGCCATTAGCAAACTCGGATTGTCGTCTATCCAGAAGATAACCACTGCTCTTTGTATCTTCTGCTACAGGTTAGCGCAGACACTACAGACGAGTGAGTGCACATCAAAGAGTCAATCGTGATGGAAAACTTCAATTGGTTTACAACTGTCGTGGTTCAGTGCTTTGGTGATACCTTTCTCTGTCAGCTGATGGAAAAGGGCGTCAAGTGGCAAATTGTGATCAACGTGAAGTGAGGATTTCCTGGCATGTTTGGGTAGCTTGATTGCACCCATTGGATCTGAGAAATCTGTCCTGCTGAACTACAATAAATGTATTGCAACAAGGATAGTGATGCGTCGATCATTCGCAAAGCTGTGGTGACGTACAGTTTGTAGATTTGGTGCGCAAATGTCAATGCATCAGACTTCAATAACGACATTAATGTGATCGACCGATCTCCTGTCATGGTCGACTGGCTGCACGGCTACCTTTCAGATAATCCATTCCATTTCAATGACAAAGAGCGCAAGAGGTGCTACTTGTTGCGCGGTGGAATCTACCTGGAGTGACCGGTGTTTGTCAAGACAATCACCCAGGTCGCCAACGAGAAGGGGCATTACTTCACCAAATCCAAAAAACATACATATGAATGTTGAGCGCTATTTGGGGGGTTCTTGAGGACAGGTTTGTGATTTTCATTCAGCCAGCTCGCTCCTGGGAGGCTTCGACGCTGCGGAAGGTTTAAAAGGCAGCAGGCATCATTCACAACATGAGAATTCAAGATGAGAAGACAGATGATGAGTTGAACAACTACGTCATGCACGCAGAAGTTACATCGGCTGCTCGGGATGAGCCAAATGTTGACATCCTTTTCATGTAGGTTACAACAATTCAGAACGCAAGCAGCCATGAAGCACTGCAGCACGATGTTATCGAGCATTTGTGGACTAAAAAGAAACGAAAAGAACAAAAGGTAAGTTAACTAACCGCTCATTGCACGTGGTAAATGGAAGTGTATAATGCCGCTTAACGACGCAGATAATCAAAGGTGGTGACTGGATCGTTGCGAACAACGCCAGAAGGAGACGCTGTATGGATTCAGCCGCTTCCGTCAGAAGTTGCCTGATCCGATGCAGAAACCTGTGCCGAAGCTCATTCCCAAACCGCACCACGCGGTGAAGGTTGCGCAGGTGACGTTCAAGCAAGACAACTACAATTTGACCCACGAAAAAGACCCTTGGGGACAAGTCTACGACCAGGATTGCGACGAAGTCTATATACCACGAGTATACGCTGCAACCACCAAGAACCCAGGATCTCGAAACCACCTTGGTCAATCGCCAGACCAAAGATCTACACATCCGCGGTGTCTGCACTGCCAGTCGACTCGCCATATCGATGCTGACTGCTGGCAGATTTTGACGTGCCAGAAGTGTGGTGACCACCTGTGACAGGGCGGGATTCACTCCGTCACTTCGGCTTACACTGGTGCTTTGAGGAATCGTAGGCAAAGTTACACTTTCCAAGTGTATACTGCAGAAGCGAGGAAAAGACTTGGGTCTTTTGTGGGCGAAATGAGAACTGAATTGGCTCAGCTCGGCCGGATAGCCGTGTTGGAAAAGTAGGGCGCCTGGGGGAATCGAACTCAAGACATACCTGTAAACCATACGTAGTTAGACCACTGCGCCAATCTGGCGCCCGGGGCGTCTTCTCTTGGGACTGGAACTTGACACTGTCGATTGCGTATTCCAACAAGCCGAGCCGCTTACCGGCTTTCCTAAAGCCTCTCAAAACTAATGCTATGAACTATGCAAGGCTCTAATGACTGGTTTGCAGTAATTCCCTGAACTCTGCGTGTCATGATTGGTTGAAATCCGGGATTTCAACCAATGAG
>JAADYK010001128.1:0-11041 GCA_023338225.1 Halophytophthora batemanensis | reverse complement strand
GGGGCCATGAGCCACACAACGAGTGGCACAAGCCAGACCTTTCGCCTCGATACATCTCTAAGTTCCCCTGAGATGCACAAGTACCGTCCTGGTCCTAGAAGGCATACCATTTCTGTTTCATGTCGATGCATGTGACCAAGCTCATGCGAAACGAACAATAGGCGTCTCCGGACACCCGGACACTAGGACCCCCAGTGAGCAGATGCTCGTTCTTCAGGTCAATGCTGCGCGCAGAGCTCACGTCACACCGCGGTTGAGCGTCAGGCTGCAGTGCGAGCATGAGAATACGTTCTCGCTGGTGATGCCGCAGTTGGTTCTCCCGCAGTACGAGGATGTCTTCGCCGTGTAGTGCTCTTCCCACTGGAACCACGATTTGTCCTTGACTCGCCTAGAGAGAGCGGAGCACTCGTGGTCTTGCGCGGCCGGGATCCGTGACAGAATGGAGCACGTGTAGCTGATAGGCTAGGTCCCACATGATCTCTGACTGGCGAATGCTGACGTTGATGTGGGTGAACAATGGAGGGCGATTTCAAAGAAAGCAAAGTGATAGCATCTCGAGGGAACTCAGTGGTAGATTGGTAAAGCTAGATGGTTTCGTCTTCAGAGGAGGCACGCAGAGCTTGAAATAGAGATATCGGAATCCTGTGCCGTTTGCGGCTGCTTCATCGTGATGCCAAGTGCAGGACCCCACACAGGAAACGCATCGCGGTAGCGGTAGCGGTAGCAGTAGCCAACTTACCGTATTGACTGGATTACGAGTGCAAACTAGGAGCGTAGGCAGCAAACCCAGTCGTTGAGTCGTTAAGGGACTCCGTTGATCCTTACTCAATATCAAAACCAGGAAGTGCATCTACTTCAGACTACTGTAACCGAAACGAATGGCGGATAAAGTATGGCCCCGGTGCAACTTGGGCAGCCGAGCGACTTAATCGCCAACGAGGCGTCAACGTGTCCAGCACACAGCCTTGGACTCCACAATCTAACCGCCAGTTCAAGATTCCAATCACTGTTCCATCACAAACTTGATGCGCTCGATCCACGGGTCGTAATGCGCCTCCGTGACGGCTTGCAGCAGGACGCTGCACACAATAAAAACCAGAGGTTAGTATCCCCACCAAACTCCCACAACTGACGTAGACAAAGTCGCATACCGGAGTTGTCGCCGCTTGTTGCCCTGGATGAAAACCTCGTGAAGGCGCTGTCGCACCGCGTCCTCATCCGACTCGGCCTCGCTGTCAGCGCGCTCGAGCTCATACACAGACTTCCTGGGCAGCTTGGCTTGCAGGTCCTCCACGCACCAGGCCACGCGCTCAAACTCGCCACGCATGAGGTCAGTCCACACCAGCGCCGCCAGCTGCTCATCGATACTACTACCACGTTGGTCAGGCTCAGATGGAGGCGCCGAGTAGGACGAATCGTCGAAGGATGGGTGTTCCCAGTCGCGGGCCACACGAACCACGTGCTGTGCAAGCACCCACTCTTCTTGGTCCACGCATTCTCGAATTAGCTTGGCCGCACTCTCCTTCCGCAGAGAGGAGGACGAAGTGGAGGCTGTAGAACACTCTTCCAGGATAAGCAGGAAATTCGCAGCTGTGCGCAGCTCCGAGCGCTTTTGGCAGGTGAGTAGCAGGTCCATTGGGTCTCCCGCCGCCGGGAATAACATCTTCAGACGCGACGGCTCGCTCTTCCGCGCCACGTTCGCCACGATCTCGCAGTACTCGGCAATGTCGCCATCGGACTCCAGTCGTTGCTGCTGCTGGTCTTCGACCGTCTCTTCTCCCGAGCCAACGGGACGAAGTAATTGGATGGCCGACAGCAGCTTCTCCTGCGAGCACTGCTGGGTGAAACAGGCCTCCAGCATCGAGTGCAGGAAGAGTTCCTGGGTGGGTGTAGCCAGTGCAAACTGTTTCCGCACGCCTTGTAGCACGAGTCGTGCCCACTTCAGCTGATTATTCTTCACCAAGAAGCACAACAGGGTGTGGAAGATGGGCTGTACCCGCGCAAAGACATCGTAGCACGGCAATTGCACGCCTGAAGGCACGTAAACGTCCTGCGAAACGCCCACCAACAGTCCAAAGGTCTGTTCCACGCCCAATACCTTCACGTCGGAATCGAAGCGCAGCATACCATCCTTGGCCGCCGAGTCGTCCACCGACGTCACACAGCCGCGCAGGTTCGACGGGCCGTCTTCCAGCGCTTTGCGTTGAGATCCAGGGGGGGAATTGCCACTCCCACGTGTCAGAAAGCCTTCTAGCGCCACACCGTACTCCCCAACGACCTGTTCATAGAGCTCCACCGTGGCTGGCGCCGTGCCGAACTCGATCTCATACGTTTTAGCGCGCAGCGGGTCATGGCACGCCAGGAAAGTCTCTAATCGTCGCTCGTCCAGTTCAAAAGCCTTGGAGTGAGCCATGTACACGCCGTCCAACAGCGGAAGCCACACCTTCATGCCTTCGGGTCCGTAGAGGCCGTAGATGAGACGACAAGGTGCAGGCCAGGAGGCACACGCCTGTGGTGACACAAAGAGCCGGGCCATTGTGCTCACATTGGAGCAAAGCACTCGCTGCGAACGGTTCTCCGGGTCCCACACCACCACATCGCCGGCGCTGTCAAGGAAGGCGAACCGCGGAAGAACCTCCTCGGGCGTGTACTGGTCCGGCACTTCACCACCCACCAGCATGTTGACAAAGCTCGAGAGCCAGCCGTCGTCTTCATGCTCGCGTTCACGCTCAGCCTGATATTTCTGCTGTTGCTCCGCACGGAACCGCTCGTCCTGGATATGCAAGAATCGAGGCAGCACAGCCAGGTCCAGGACGTTGTGGCGACGACACGCACCTACAGGCTTCGTCTGTGTGACCCGCGAGGGGAGATTCACCTGTCGCTTCAGTTGGATGGTCACATGCAGGTCATCCTGCTTGATGCTGCCCGACAGCTCCAAGTTAAAGCACCAGAGCTCACATCGTGACAAGCAGAAGAGCTGTGAGGCGGCGTCATCGCGCTCCATGATGAAAAAGCAGTCGTCCGCGTCATCGCCCACGTTCAATCCCGTAGCTCCAGCCTTGTCGTCTCGACTGTGAGCTGCGTTCTCTCCTCCACGCGCGAACACCAGCCTCTCAAGCAGCGATTCCTCATCCAAATGGTTGCGTGGATACGCCTGGAGATGCAGCGACTGATGCTGCTCGCTGTAACGCGTAAAGTTGACAAGGAGGACGTCGTCGGACGCCCACATGAGCGAGTACACGAACATGTCCTGCTCGTCGTTCACGTTGCCAAACATACGCCACTTGCCCGTCGCGATGTTGAGCAGACAGAAGCCTCTCTGACCAGCCACAGCCAGTTGATTACCGCTGGCACTGAGAGCTACAAGACGCAGTGGACAGCACTTCTTCTCGAACTCGGCCGGCACACTCCAATTCACACAGGACGTAAGCGCACACGGGTCGTCCAGTGACGGCGCGGCCACGAGTCGGACGCTACTGTGCTCCAGGAGTGCCAGCTTGGACGCTCCACCTCCAGATGGCGGCGGCATCTTGGCAAAGTCCAACTCAG
This sequence comes from Halophytophthora batemanensis, assembly GCA_023338225.1. Lineage (NCBI taxonomy): Eukaryota > Oomycota > Peronosporomycetes > Peronosporales > Peronosporaceae > Halophytophthora > Halophytophthora batemanensis. The sequence continues at coordinate 7,492 of JAADYK010001128.1, read as the reverse complement.
TAAAGGCCACAGACACCGGTCGACGCATGAACACGCGATCGCGATGTGCCTGGAGCGCCTTGAGCTTCTGCTGCGTGTCCACGAATTGTTGTTGCGATCGTACGGCGCTGTCGTACTCGGCCACGGCATTGAGAAAGTGGTGCGGGTTCCAGACGGGGAAGAGTGCGAACAGCAGCTTCACGTACTTGTGCGTGGCCACCCGCGTTGACGTGCCTTGAATAGCTTCCCAACCGTTGAACTTGGCGCGTCGCTCGAACTCCAACAATGGTGGGCGTTCCTCCAAATCGCAGTCGCCGTGCAGCACCTGCATCCGCAGCGCGTACTCCCTCACACAAAGACTCTCGTCCTCCAGCAGTTGGATACCGTGTGCGTCCAGGAAAGCCCGAGAGCCCAGCGCCTGAGCCACCAACGGGAACACACGCTCCCACTTGAGTCGTAGCAGGCGGAGTGTCACCGTCTCGTGGTCCGGAAGCTGCTTGATCAGTCGTACAATCTGCTCGAATGGTAGGTTCACGACGTCTGTGTTGTCATTGATACCCACCAGCAAGTCTCCGCCTTCAATCTGTCCACAGGCCTCGGCAGGACCCATTCCGCCGTCCGTGGATCGTCTTGTAAACGTCTTGTCACTGCGCACCCAGGCGCCACAGCGACCTGGAGCACCAGACAGTGACAGACACAAGCCGTCCTCCTTCTTGAGCATCGAGGCCTCCACCATCTCATATAGCTCAGACACGTCTGTGGGTGGTGCCAACGTCTCGCTCTCCAGCGTCACCTCCTGTCGGATCTGCTCCTGCGGCAGCGGCACCAGATGCACCGACTGCTGACCGCGTGGCACCACCACCAGCGCAGTGCTCTCCTGCGTCCAGCAGAGCGCCAAAACACCAAAGGCGCAGCCTTCCTTCAGTGTCGTCTCGACATCTTCCGGTCGCGGCTGATTGTGCTGTGGGAGACTCGACATGAGTCGACACCCGTCCGCGGAGAAGAGCGAGAAGCCACGCAGTTCGTAGCCCACGCCCAGCGCACAAGCGTCGTGTGACCAAGCCAGCGCCGTCACACCGCCCGTGTCTACTGCTCCATAGCCCCAGGCACTTAGACTCAACTCCCGCAGAGGCTCCAGCATAAGCGTGGCTTCCTTCTCTGTCTCCTTCCGAGCTGCAAGCGACCGCGTCTTCCCTGCAGCTGACGTCGCTGCAGACTCCAGCGCCAGACGGAAGAGCGAGACGCCGCCGTCCGCCCAGCCCAGTGCTAGACGTGAGCCACTAGCGTCCAAGGCGGCGACGGTGCAGCGTCCCACACAAGTTGCGTCCGAATCGCGCTGGGTATTGACAAGAGAGAGCAACTGGTCGATGCGTTTAGCTGCAGGTGTGAGAAGCATGATGAAGCACTTGCCGCCCTCGAAGTTCGCCACCAGATACAGCGCTGTAATGTGCGCAGGCGACTCGCTGGACGCACATGTGAGATCGTAGCAGGACGGCGGTGACGTCTCCCTGCGGCTCGTCCCGTCGCTTTCGGTGTCTGCAGCCGCCTCCAGATGCGCCAGCACGTCGATTTGCCACATCTTGATGGCGTTGGCACCGATACGAAGCCCCGAACCGGGCGAATCGGCCGTCAGCGTCAGTTCTAGTACGCTGATCATGCCACTGCGCATGCCCACAAACACGTACGGACTGCCGGACACGCCGCTTAAGGAGGCCGCCACGTCTGCACGGTCGCGCGCAGACTCGCCCTGGTTCAGCGCGTAGTCCGCTACGAAGGAAGCGCGCATAGCCACCGCTTTCCGTGCCATTGCGCCATCTGCATCTGCGTCTCCGGCATCTTTGCTGTCGCGTGGCGCAGAGAAGGTGGGCTGATCCGGCATGGCGTCGTCATCTCCGTTCTCGTGAGCATGAGTGTGCGGGGCCGCAGCCATCTGCAGCAGCGTTGGGAGTCCCTGGAAGCCGTAGAACTCCACGCTCTGCGCGCCGCGCTCCACCACCGCCAGATACTCGCCAGCCGTCCAGACGGCCCAGAGCTGGCGGTTGCCGGCACAGTCTGGTGCCAGCCCCGCCAATGCCTGCGTGTCGTCGCGCGTCTCCATCTCATTGCTCTGTGACTGCAGCCAGCGGCCACCGCGGGCACAGCGCGCAAGTAGCCGCTGCGTGGTGCCCGGAAGCGCGCGCGTCGTCGTCCAGAGCGATACGTCTGCGGCCGTCACACGCGCCAGCACGCGCTGTGAAGCGTGCGTGGCCAGTGCCACGTCCTCCAGCCGCGTGCCAGCGTCTGCAGTGTCTTGAGCTCCATCTGCACGCGTGGCAGCGCCCGTAGGCAGCGAGTAGGAGCGTGGCGGGCCGCTGCAGAGGAACATGTCGTCGTCTGCAGCTCTTCCAGCTTCACGGCTTGATGCCACGTACAAGGCTGGGGGAGCTCCGCTCGGCTCCGGGTGGATCGGGCCGGTTGATATCCGCTTTTCCGCCAATGGAGAGAAGGGTTCTCCTTCAAAGGGCGAGGGATTGGCGGAAATGAGAACTGAACACTCGCTTTCGCCTGCATTCGGGCGTAAAGGCCCGTGGCGAAGCTTCAAGGAGTCAAATGAGCCGCTTTCCGGCGGCCGAAAGGCACCTGATTCCTGCCCCATCTGATCACGGCTCCAGTCCACCCTGCCTCCTGTGTCGTAGCAGACATCTGCTGTGTCGTCTTTACGGCAAACCAGGACGCTCTTACACCCACATTCGGCGCTTTCATTGGACTAAATGGACTGCAGCTATCTGTGGTCTATATCCCAAACTCTGCGGTGTGTGCGCGGGAAACCAGCACACTTGACCAGCCAGCCAGCCAGACGCGAAGAAGAGAAGCAGCTGGACGGACTACGGGCAGCATGGGGGAGGAGGCGGCGAGCAACCAGTTCAGCAGCAACTCGGCGCGCTATGCGCAGCGCGCGGCCACGGCCGAGACGCTGCGCGCCACGCAGGAGGAGCTGGCCACCAAGATCCGCGAGCTGCAGATCTACGAGACCAACTACATGGGGCTCAAGAAGGACCTGGCGCGCTGGAAGAAGAAGTTCGAGTACGTCTTCCGCGAGAACGAGCTGCTGGCGCTCGAGACGGGCAAGCTGGACGCCTCGCACAAGCAGATCGCCTTCCTGCAGCAGGAGATCAAGTTCAAGGAGGAGGAGGGCACGGCTCTGCGCGGCCTCGTGAGCGCGCTTGAGGCCGCCAACAAGAAGCAGCGCGCCACGAGGCTGGACTCAGCGGCTCGCGGCTCGGGACTGCGTGGCTCGGACGTGGCGGCTGCTGTTGCGGCCGAGCGTAAATCTAATGAGGACGCGGAGGCGGCGCTAGCCGAGGCGCGGCAGACGCACGCGGAGGAAAAGACGCGACTGACGAATGAGGTCGCGGCGCTCAAGGCGGAGAACGCGCTGCTGCTCAAGGACTTGGACCGCAAGGAGCTGGCGGTGCAGCGTCAGGAGGAGCAGGTGAGCGCGCACAAGGGCCGCATCGCCGGACTGGAGCAGGCGCTGCAAGCCGAGCAGGACTCGAGCATGGCGCGTCTGCGTGAGAAGCAGGACCGCGTGGCCGATCTGGAGCTGCAGTTGCAGCAGATGCAGATGCGGCGTCGCTCTTCCGTTGCTGCGGCGCTGGCCAGAGCGGAAGAAGAAGGACAAGAGATGGTGGGCTTTGGCGCGGTGGACCGACTGCGTCTGCCGCGGACGGAGAGCGTGGAAGAAGGCGACGAGCAGGCGGAGGGCATTCCCAGTGATGAAGAACCCGACACGCCGCCAGGAACACCGCCGCCTATCAATGCTGGTGGACTGTTGCCACCAGAAGACCCCACGGCTGACCAGACAGTCCGCGACTGGGTGGACGACCGCAAGATCCGCGCGGCTCGCAGCCTGGACGAGGCGCTAGACATGCAGAGGCTGACAGAGTTCATTGACAAGCTGCCGTATGAAGCCAAGGACGGTGTGCGACGACTGCTAATGGACGTGCTGGCACCGGAAGACGGTAGTGGACAGCAAGCCGTGGCCGAGTCGCAGATCTTACTGCGTGCAGTGCCGACTGAGCGTCAGAGGGAGCTTCAAGAGTTCCTCGTGCCGCTGCTCAAGGCCCACCACGGACTGCGTGTCACGTACGCCACCATGCAGCGTCGCACGCTGGTGACAGACGTGCGTGTGACGCTGGAGCGTCGTCGTGAGTCGGTCACGGGTGGGTTGCCGCCGGGAGAAAAGCGCTTTGGCAAGGACCACGCCTTCTTCGGTCCGTCCAGCGACGACGTGTCTAAGCTGGTGCCGCACGCGCCTCGAGAGCTCAGTACGGCCAATAAGGCTATATACGTGTCCAAACCCAAGCACGTGGAGCCTCTGTCCTCCCCAGCCACGGACGAACGCAGCAGTGATCAAACGCAAGACATGGACTCACCGTCTGAGAGCTCCGAGACCAATACGATTGCTACTGGCGCGGGAACTGGCGCTAATGGCGAGGCGACGGCGGCCAGTAACCGCATGTGGCGCGGCATGAGTGCTGCCAAGTTCATTGGAACCATGGCTGCAGGTGCCAAGCAGCGCGTGGCCGCCACGTTCAAGAATGCCAAGTACACGCACGAAGGCACGAGCTGCCAGTTCTGTAAGATGTCGCCCATTGTCGGCCCGCGCTACTCGTGCGCCACGTGTGTGGGCTTTGATCTGTGCGAGACGTGCTACTCGCTGGGCGGCCACGGACTGGAGAACTCGGATGAGCTCTTCTACCGCGTGCAGGAGCTGGTGCTGGCGCGCTGTCCGCGATTGCTGGACGAGATTGATCTGCTGGAGCTGATGCGCTACGAGATCTGTCGCTCCAACCTGCGCAAGTTCAGTTTCTGTCTCAACTGGCTGGCGGATATCGTGAACGGCAAGACATCTCGCGAACTGCAGGCACGCGCGTTGGAGATCCCCAGCATCCGCCGCGATGTACGCAAGCAGTTCGTGCCGCTGCTCATGCGCGTGTGCTCGGATCGGGAGGATATTGAGGTCAAGACGGAATGGGAGCTTGAGGATGATGATGCTGCGGCCGTGCGCACGGTGGTGCGTGGCTCGCTCAGTGAGGGCGACAATGGCTTCATTGAGACGCTGCGCATCTGGGTGGCCGACCAGTATCGCACCACGTCGCCCTTTGTGGAACGTAGTCTGCTCAAGTTCCGGGAAGGAGAGGAAGGCGAGGAAGACGCCAGCGACAGTGAAGAAGACGGTGGAGATGAGGGTACACGCGCGAATACGGGAGCCGCCACGGAGACGGAGGTGGCCAGCAGCCAGCCGGGATTCCTGGAGCGTAACCGCATCCAGAGCCAGCAGTTCTAGGGATACGGAGAGCGGCGTGAGCTGTCAGCGGAGATGCAGATGGCTGGGAGTTCCGCTTTCTTCGTTTTCATACTTGTCAAAGGGAGGTCGCCTAGATGCGTATCTTTTCTTTCAATGGAAAGCGTCTCACTTGAGGAAAAACGAGATGTACATGTTGAGCTTCAACCGGGAGGCCGAGCAGGCCACTCCCAGGGCAAACGAAGCGCAATTGCAGTCTCGGCGGCCACACCAGGACAGCGTCGAGCGAGTCTGCAATGCGCGCAGACGGCATGGAACTCCCAGGAGGAACCTAGCGCAGCATGACATGCCAAGTTTTTGATGAGAAGCCTTGGGTGCTGACAGCGCTGAGGGGGCACATGAGCCAGAAGTTCTCAGCGCTTTTTCTTCACTTGGACAGCAGGCGCATGCCCCACAAAGTTAGCTGCGCGTAGATCTCGACACACCTCTTAACCCTTGATCCTCTCCACATCGGCATGGTTTTGCTTTGCACGTGCCCGGGGAAAAGCGGCTCAAGCGTGCCACCTAGTTGCGATCGTGAAGGAAGGAGGCGCTATGCCGCCCTTGGTGAAACAGACCGCAGTCAATGCGGCGATCCACGAGCGGTTGCGCAACAATCAAGCTTTTAGCTGCCGCTGCACAGGCCGGTGAGTCTCCAGATTAGCTCTATCCTGCAGGAGAAAGCGTGCCGTGCGTAAGCACACGGGAAGTGCCTGCATGAGTTTACCGCCATTGGCTGCGTTCTTGGTGCATCCTTCACGAATCATGGCTAGCCCCCGCATCGCAAAGACGCCAAGACTGCAATCTCAAGACCAATCGCCAACATACGCTGCCTGCAGCAAAGGGCTACTGCCGTGGCTGCATGAGGCAGCACACGTTCCTCCACCTTGGGCACCAACTGCTGTGACGTGCATCCGTGCCGCTCGACCCGACCACCCCACCCCAAGCATGGTCATGGCGCGGGCTGTACGCCTCGATATATCCCGAAGTTACCACGAGATACCCAAGTACCATCCTGGCCCTAGAAGACATGTCGTGAGACCACGCCAGCATCGCGAGGTCTTACTGGAGATGCGTTTCTACTTTGACGTCATGTCTTGCGTCTTGAACGACGGGAGGAGGGCTTCCGTGTAATTCGCCGAGAGCCTACTGGACACCTTGTGGTGCATGTCTGTGACCAAAACCCTCACACGACGGAAGCTGCCCTTCAAGCGCTTGCCCATGCGATAACGCTTGCGTTGTGACGGTTCCTTTGCCCGGCGGGAGATCAACCGGTCGATTGCGAGGCATCGGCAGAAGATGCACTCCTTCTTGTCATCCACGCCTAGCGTCAGTCCGTCGGGGTCGTACATGGTGATGAAGCTCCGAACTCATGAGTCAATCGCGCACGCTCGGTATCGGAAGTCTGCACAAACGTCTTGACCCGAGGGACGCAGAGGTGAAAGCGCTCGTCGCAAGTGCGCTGGGGGCGGACGGAGAACTGGAGTTCTGGCCTCTCCTCCTTGCTCACAAAGCCGTTGGTCTTGGAGAAGCCGAAGAATGTGGGCTTGAACCGGACGAGACCTCCCGATGACTTGAAGCCTCGAACCCGTAGTTCGATGGAGGAAGAGTTGTTCTTCTTCGACTTGAATCAGAGTCCCGGGAATGTCGTCCTCTTGCCTTTCTCCTTGAGCGCTTGATACAGAGCCTTCGACGACCCCAGCGCCTTCGTGAAGTCTCGGAAAGTCGAGTCCATTAGCTCTTCAGACACCTCAAGATGATGTTTGGGAAGGTAGGCCGCCAGCGTGCGTTTCTGCGATATCGGGCGGTACTTCGCGACCATCTCGGACTTCTTGAGCGCGTAGCAGTCCTCTCGAGAGCTCTCAACAAGCTGGGTGTAGACTGCACGGTGTGTTCCGAACATTTTGTTGAGCAGTGACTTCTGAGGCTTGGTCGGGTAGATTCAGATTTTGATGAGACTATTCGGGGTCTCTCCATCCAGCATGACGACGTTGGGAGAGGACCGAAGCAATCTTCCGGACGCGGGAGACTTCTCGATAACGTTGTTTAGCTGGAACCACGACTTATCCTTGGTTCGCCTGGAGCGAGCGGAGCACTCGTGGTCTTGCGCGGCCGGGATCCATGACAGAATGGAGTGCGTGTAGCTGATAGGCTAGATCCCGCATGGTCTATGACTGGCCAATCCTG
>JAADYK010001127.1:0-11044 GCA_023338225.1 Halophytophthora batemanensis | reverse complement strand
CGCTGTGCACGTGGCACAAGCTGCCACGCGAAGTTATCACGGAGAACAAGCGGGTGAGTCGCTTTACCTCCACAGAGCTACTTTTACCGCCTTTGCTGTGCTCCAACTGGGCCACCAGCTCCAACCCCGGATCGACCCCTGTGGGGCGCGATGGCAGTGGAGGACGCGCTGCCAGTAGCAACAGCTACGGGAGCTGCATCTCCTCGGACAATTCCAATCCATGCGTAGTGACAACGGCAGCGAGTAGCACAGCGCTAGTGGCGACGTGCTCGTCGATCTCTCTCGCTGTCGATGGATGTCCAGTTACATCAGCAGTATATCCAGACGACGATCGAGGGCCCACCACCAAAGAAAGACGAAGCTCTGTCAACTGCACGTCCACCGTGTCCAGCACACAGCTGTCAATGCATGGCACAACGCTCACCAGCTTCAGTGTGCACGACAACGAGGTGAGCAACGGCATGATTCTCTCCATGGACTATACCGATATGATAGAAGATGGCACAGATGACGCGGCCCACGCTTCAGATCCACTATTTTACTGGTTGCATCCGAGCGAAATGTTGGTGCTCCAAGTGCAGCCTGCAAGCCGCTTCTGGGACCACATCTCCTGCTACGTAGCGATCACTAGTGAAAGCGACTGTCTCGCCTTCGAGGTGCGCACGTCTAATCAACATGGCTGCGTGACGAAGCCCAGTCGTGGACTGGTAGCCACCACTAGCGCTCAGAAAGTGGAGACATCGATATGTTCTCCACGTCCAGATCGGTCCTTTGATGTCGCCCAGCTCGAGGCGAAAGATGCCCTTCTCGTCGAAGTGGCCAATATGTCGACCCTCAAGTGCAACAATATGATTGCGCTGAACAAGCGCAGTAGCGCAAGAACTGAGCGCGTTGTGGGGAGTTATCCTGTCCACTGGGCACAAATCTACTATGCTTTCGGTGCAGTTGGCAATGGAGGGAAGCCACGCGGACGGTGACAGCTAGAACAGTCCTGTCGGCGACACCAACGCACGAAAGAGGAGCAGCACGACGACACGGCGATACGAGAGCGACGAGCAGCGTCGAACTATGGGATCTGCCATTGAAAGAATGTAAAAGCTTTCGACCACCACGGCCATGGAGCCGTCGGGGATTCGGCCGGGAGAAGCGAAGGCTGTAGTTATCAGTTCCAGTCACGACGATATTTCTTCCAGCGCTTCGGGGAATGAACATGCGAGTGGTGATGCAAGCCACAGTGAGAGTCACAGCGGTAGTGACTCAGACAGTAACTATGAATATGGTGATAACAGTGGAGATGAATCGACAGTCAACGGTGGCGGTGGATTCCGCCGATCGCACTGACGCCGTGGATTTTTCAGACCCGGAGGTTACCTTCTTCAAATGGCGACCCTCGTAGCACATGCATGGACGTACGGAGAATAATTACAGCAGATGCGAAGGAAGACAGCGAGGCACAGTGCGCTACGGATAATGTAGTACTGCGAGGCAAGAGAGGAAGATGGAAAACAACGATTTTCAAAGGACGAAGACACAAAGAACACGAATCAAAGCAGCGAATAGCGCGCACTTCACAGACCATTGGACGTCCGCACGAAAAATTCATCACCACAAATCCACACGCGTGCATGAGTCTATTTCTTGGTGACAGTGGTCTCCAGAGTGTCCAGGATTTTGACCGTAGTAGATGTACCCAGGTAGTAGACCACCGTCGCTGAGATGTCGCCTGACAGATCGATATAGGACAGAAGCACCACCTCGCAGTGCGTATTGCCCAGTATGTCCTAGTGCCCCTCGATGTAACTGACACAATAGTGGTGAAACGCACGCAAATCTCAATGGCGCCACAACGACGCTAACAACGCAGACAGGGAGACTACGAGGGCATCTCAAGCCTGATCAACTGCACACGTCACGCATCCGATGAGGCCCCTTTCGGATTCGGTGGCTTCAGAGTCCAACCATATTCTAATCGTGCCCTTTAACGATCGCAAATTGTGACGTGGGACGCTGAAAGGCCCCGCGACGAGCCAAAGCGAGCGCGCCCAAGTTGCGCTCTCCTGTCGTTAGGCAGTAAATATGTAGATACCCTATGATGTGTGTAGCTAAATCTATGCCAAATACTATTGGGCAGTGGCATGTAAGCTGACTGTAGACTGACATAACGGCTATGGTGGCCTTCAATCCAACCGGTCTCCAGCTTGGTCACCACCACCCTGTAGAGACTTTGGCTGGGGCTCACATACCCAGCCTCCTTCTTTAAGTCGACCTGTCCTTGGCTGCTCTCTTAGCATCTGTACTTGGAAGGAGTAGATGTCGATGATTCCACGACCCTTGAGGGGTAGTATTTAGTCCGCGTGCCAACCAGACTCTAGACCTCATTGACTCAGCAAACAAGGAGTACGGTACTTTGTCGCTCTCATTGAAACGAAGATACACTGCTGTCGATCAACTTACGACCTTAGATGTCATCTCAGCAGGTGTTGCTACTTATCCATCAGGCCATGGAGCAAGATGGATTCAAACTGCAGGTTTACATCGTATAGGCTCGAAGACTTGAGGGTCTCTATTTGTCTGTACTCTCCATTGGAGCGAACGAGTACGCTGCACTGCTTTACACACTTTTCCCCCTTAATCGACTTCTCCCTGACGTCTCGTGGTGATGAGTGTGAGCTTGCTCAATGTTCGCCTTAGACACTAGTGCCTGTAGCCTAGGCGGCCGTCTCGTAATGTGCAAGTTGCAGCTTCTGCCAGTGCGGGTTTTCGGCGACAACCTCGTTCAGTGCCGTGGAGAGCACGTGCGCTACATTCTTGATATGCCACGAATCCACCTCGAGACCACCAATTGCGAGGCGAAGGAAGTGAACCCCGTCCACCACTGAATGGATGAGAAAGACCTTGCCCGACTCGTTCACACGGCGCAGCAGCGCCTCGTTGAGCTCACGGCCGCCAAAAGCCACGTAGAAACACACGAGGGACATGCGCACGGGCACGAAAAGCTTGAAGCGTGAGTCACCCAGAAGCAGGCCCTCAGCCTGGTGAGACAGCGCGATGGAGTGGCGGATATGCGCACGGAGACCCGAGGCGCCAAAGCGGCGAAAGGTGAACCAGAGCTTGAGCGCGCGGAAGCGACGACCTAGCGGGACTTGCCAGTCCTTGTAGTTCACGGCGGTCTGCATGAACTCGTTCTTCAGATATTCCGGGTCCAGAGCCAGTGCACGGATGAGCGGGCGACGATCCTTGACCCACAGCAGACTCGCGTCGAAGCTCACGAGCAACCACTTGTGCGTGTTCACGCAGATGGAGTCGCAGTCCTCTGCGCCGTCTAGCCAGCGTTGATACTCCGGACACACCGCGGCAGCGCCCCCATACGCGCCGTCCACGTGCACCCAGATGTGCTCTGGCTGCTTCCGTGCAGCCGCCACCAACTCACGTAGAGGATCGATAGCCGTGGTGGACGTCGTGCCCACTGTGGGAATGAGACAGAAAGGAACGAGCCCCTTGCTCCGATCCTCGGCCATGGCACGCACCACGTCTTCAGGCGCTAGTCCATAATTGTCTACGTCGGCCTTACCACGAGTCGTGGGCACCACGCGCAGATGCGGGATGTCCAGCACCATGCAACCCTTCTCGGCGATGGCGTGCGTCTGGTCCGACACGTAAACCACGAGTTTCGCCGCCTTGCGTTGGCGTGCTTCTCCTTCCAGCCCTTCTAACGCGGCGTTCCGCGCCGCAATGAGCGCGCACAGAGCTGAGTCGCTTGCGGAGCCCTGGATGACACCACCGCCTGGCGAGCTCGTGAGGAAACACTCGGGCAGTCCCAGTAACTTACCTAGCCAGTCGCAGACCACCTGCTCCAGTTCGGTGGCTGCTGGCGCTGCAATCCACGAGAACCCCACGACATTGAGTGAAGAGCAAAGATAGTCGGCCAGCACACTCGGGTCGCTTCCGCAAGTTTTAAAGTAGGCGTGGAAGTTGGGTGCTGCCCAGTGTGTGAGCGCGGGGAAGATGAGCTGCTCGCAGTCGCGAAAGATGTCGGCGTACGATTCGGGCTCCTCTGGACATGCAGTGGGCAGGTGTGCGCGCAGTTCACCAGGCTGCACCTGCGATCGCACTGGGTACAGTCCACTTCCAGGTTCGCCGCGCGTCGGGTCTTGGCGCTGCAGGTTCTCGTGGTAGCGCACCAGTAGCTCCGTGAGCGCTGCTGCCGGCTCGCGGATGGCACTTGGATCACGCGCATCCAGCGGCTGCGTGGACTGCAGCGCCGCGCGCCGCGCCCGCCGCTCTAGGGCTGCATACAGTGCCGCGCCGCCCACTAGTCCCGTGCAGAAGGCCGCCGCCGTGCTCGCTGATAGTGCCGAGCCGATGCTGGAGTTGGAGCTGCTCATGCTGTTGCTAGGTGCGCGGTCGATCGAGAAATGACACGGACGCTGATCCGCTGGGATGTAGGTTTAGGTGAACGAGGTGGCCACTCATCAACCTTGATGGGTAAGTGCAGTGAACAGCTCCGTGTTGAAGTGCGGCACCCAATGACCGAGGCCTCGCTCGGATTCGGTGCAACCTTATGCTCTACTAGCCTGACCAGTGGTGAAGGGTTCTTCTGTCTTCGTTGCAGGGGGCGTCTGCTGCTGCTGGACAGATTGCAACTGGAGCTCGTCCGCATAAGCCGTCACCAGCTCCAGGAACTCGCACCACTCTGACCAGAGCATACGAAAAAGCGTGAGTTAGGCCGGCAAGCCCAGTAAAGATGGCGTCCAACGCCCTCTGACCTTCTTTCCAACCTACCTGTTTCTTCTGGGTTGCTGTGGGGTCTCAGTGCAGCTTCTATCTGCTCAAGCAACACAAATAAGCCCCTCATAGGAAGCGGTAACGAGCATACTGTAGGGGCACGCACATGTCTGTCGCGGCTGAGAGTTGCTGTAGGCGCTTTGACGGATTTGCTGGCTGTGGTGCTACTGAGCCGACTCGGTGTGATCTTGGCAAACCTCTGCATGTCCAAGGCGTGGGATCGCTGCAGCGCTCGGACCTGCTGCTGGCTGTGTCTGAGCTTCACGTCCACCGCATCTTTGGCGTGAATCAGACTCGCGACCTTCTTCTCCAGTTCCGCGACCTGCTTTCTTTTGGTGTGCAGCTCGTTCGTTAATCCTTGGCGCACTGCGAGTGTGATCTCGAGATGTTCTTTCTGCTCCTGGAACTTTGCTTTACGACTAGCGTCTTTCTTCTCTTGCGCCCGTGTCATCTTGGCTAGGGTGTCTTCCAGCTGATTGATGGTCTGGCGGTCGTTCTTCAATTGCGTCTCCAGCTGTAGAATGCGACCTTTTCGCGATACCAGCGCCATCTCCCGACCACTTTGCTGGATAGCAAGCTCACTTGCCTGTTGTTGGACTTGCTCGAGTGTGATCTGGGTCTTCTTCATCTCGTTGCCGAGTTGCTCACGCGCCTCCACTACAGAGAGCTGCAGCAAATGGTGCAGGCCACGCACTTCCCGCACAAAGCGATCGAGCTTGGCCCTTTCAGCGCAGTGTTCGTGGTGAATACGTTGTCGCTCACGTTCAGCTAGGCTCAGTCCATCCTCCCGCTCCAGCAGCAGTGCATTCACCTGCTCCTGTAACTTCTCACGCTGGTGCTCGTGCTGTTGAATCTCCGCCGCGAGTCCTGCGCGCAGGTGCTGGAACTCGCCTTTCTCGTGCTCAAACCTCTCTTTCCACTGTGCTAAAAACTCCAGCTCTTCACGATCCTGGGCCTTGCTACTCTCAAGGACACGATTCTGTGCTTCCAGAGAGTTGCGTTCTCGGACTTGTGTCTCCAGGTCCTCGCGCAAGGAGTCATTTTGGTCCCGCAGTTCCAGATGCTCCTTTGTTAGTGACGCGATCTCCTTCCTCCACAACTCCGACTCCGCCGCGAAGCGTGCGAGATGCTGCTTCACCTCCGCATCTTTAGCCTCGACCATCGCCATCTTTTCGCGTGCTAGATCTTCATCACGTGCTATTAATTTGGCGTGTAAGATTTCTTTTACGCCCTCGAGCTGCTGAGCAAAACGCTCGCCGGATTGCTCGGAAGCTGCCAATTTCTGCTCCAGTTCTTGGATCGTCGAGCGTGCAGTTGCCAACTCCATTTCCAGGTGGTCTTTCTCGCGCCTAACGCCCTCCATTTGAGCACGGACTACAGTTAGAGTCTCAGCATGCATGCTTGCACTTGCATTCAGGATAGCACCTCCTGTGGCAGTACTCGCAATCGACTTCGATCGTGCCCTTGCGTTTGGAGCACCACCAGCTTCTGTGTGCGTAGATACTCTCCGGTCTTTGGTCCCCACGCTCGTGCCACTGCGATTGGACTCTAGTGCCTCCGCCGCCGTAGCTTTGGGAGCACCACTCGAGGTCGCAGAAAATGATCCACCACCTTCTTCTGGGTCAGTTCCAAATGAAAAGAGCTTAGCTGTGGGGCTTTCCAGAGAGTGTACTGACGGTCGCTTCGTCTTGCGCTTTCTGATTCAACAGTATGATCGGAAGGTTAGTACAATCGCAATAATAAGTATTGCTTGCTTACTTCCACTGGAAGAGGACGCACTTGGCGGATAGCGAAGGTGACTGCGTTCTGGCAGCAGTCGTGTTTCTCCTAGCAGGCTTCACAGACAAGATGTTCAGTAGTGTCCGAGAAGCAACATTTATGTTAGTTGTGTGCAAGGAATACAAGTGAGAGATCGATGTCACGCACAGGTGTTGTTGACGCGGCAGTCGGCGCGGGCAGTGGGGGCGGTGGTATAGAGGCACTAATCCGAGAGGAGAAATTCAAGCGAAACTCGGCTCTGGCCCAGCACCCAATAGTAAACAGCAACAGCATCCAGCGTTAATCTGCTTCCAAGACGTAGCACAGCATAGCCACAACGACAATACAAGTACACCAACCCTTTAGATCGGTTCACCAGGCTCCCCAATTGCGCTTCTTCCTGGTCCTCCAGGAACCCGAACACTTGGTGATCATCCAGATCATCGAAGTTGACATCGCTGGTACTTGACTCTGACCCCGAGGCCGATCCGCGACGACTCATGGCTGCTTGCGGGCAACGAGCAGCTAGTAGGAGTATCCGAGAGGAAACACACTCGAGTCCGTGAAGTATACAGCTCTGGACAGCAGGCGAATGCACCGTATGCTGTCTGCGACCCAGACAAGAAGCACATACAATTCGCCAAACCTTGAGTACAGAAATACTCGTGCGAGGCGGTTCCTGCAGCTAAGAATACAACACAAGTTGGCATAACGAACCGAACTATTAGCAGCCCAAGGCCCCTCTGTATCATATTCCGTTGACTTCATCACTTTTTGGAGCGGTGGGGTGCTGCAGCCGCTCCCTGGTTGCTAGTAGCTCGAGGTGCCCTCTTATTGCGATGGCGACGGAATTTGTGCGGCCCTTCCCCCATATCGCTGACCAGCGTCTTGCGTTCAATGGCCGAATCATCCCACGATGAGCCAAACTGTTGTTTGCGGTTCACCCGTAGTGCGCCTGTGCCCATATCCCCGCCTGCTGGTGTCTTCTTCGCGCTAGTGGAATCCTGGCTTTCCATTCGCCAAAACCACTCGCGAAGGTCTGCGCGCTCCTTGCACTTCGAGACGCAGCGGAAGAGCAGCCGAAGCAAGTAAAACGTGATGATGAACGCCGACAAGATGATGGCGCAGAGGATGCCTGCTTTCATCGTGGTGATCACTTCGCGGACAATGAGCATTTCGTTCTATTGACACCGCCACAAGCCAACGGATAGTTAGTACTTCGTTGTCGAGCAGCCCGAGTAAGCTTGGAGACTATCGCTACACGTACCCATAACGCGATGTTGTCTCGCCGAAGTTCGTCCAGCATTTGAGCGTAGTGCCGGAGTGTTTGCTCATTTGAAGCTAGCTCTTTGCCCACATGGTCTTTCTGCACATCCAATCCAGCACAATACCAAAACAGTGTGAGATCGTGTTTGAACGGTACACTACCCAATGGCCGCTGTGGACAATGCGTACGAGGTCTACGATCATTGTACGGATCTCCTTCAGCTGGTCGTTCAACGACTCTTGATTCAGCTGCTCGCATAACACCAGGGACAGGAACATTGTGAGGAATACTACACTATCCCGCATCATTTTCACCGCAACGAAAACACTCATCAATGCCTATTCCTACCTGAAGCATCTTGATGGCCGCTCGCTGATGTGCGTGGAACTCCTCCACTTGCCTGCCAAATACACTTTGGTTCACTTCGAGTGCTTGGACTGCATGGGAAGGCAATATACCAGAAGGTTAGCCATCTCAGCGAACGGTACATACTTCTCCAGGACAGCCGCTTTGCTAGGCACTCACTCTTTTTGGTGATGCGGACAAAAATGCTTTCCAGCCGACCCAAGCCTTGTGAGGATGGTGCACCAGCATTCCTTTCACCATTTGAAGCTGGTGCCGATGGAGACTGCGGTGCAATTAGGCTTGACGCAGTGGCGTTGGGGGTTCCTGCATCTGCTGTTGGGACGCTTGATGCATCAGTGTTGAAGTCTGATACGCCGCTTGTCACCGAGTTGGACGATTGCGTACTGTCCGGTTGGTCAGAAGCGTTGGGGTCAGAGTTGGTACTCGGAGCCTGCTCGGTTGCACTTGGATTCCCACTGTCTTCCGAGGTTGCTTGGTCAGGGACATAGTCAACGAGACAGCACATTCCATGGTGCTGGTAGTGCTCGACTTGCTGATCCTCATCATAGAACACAGTCACGACGGTGTTGTTTTTCTCTGCCAAGCATTGGCTTGTGAGCTCCGCCGGATCTGGGATGCGTGGAACTGAAATCTCTGCACTTTTAGTCGAGCGTGGTAGTGGTGGGACTGGAAGCGCTGCCGGCGAGTTCAGGCCCCCCACCTCTGCATCAATACTCTTCTCCAGTTGCGAGATCACTTGTGTGAACGTTCGGCCAAATACTCTGGTTGAAGCGAATAGCAGATCGATATTGCGTTAGTCTAGGCCTTGGCCACACACACCATCCCACAGTGCACCACAGCGACCATACCAGCAGAGTTCTCCCCTGCCAAGGGTCAAGAATAACAGTAGGATACGTACCGCAGTTGACTCAAGGTGCAGTAATATTCCGTGCCATAGTGTGACAGGAACCGAAGCTTGATATACCGCACGTGTTGCAGCGAGTCCAACTGGAAAATCTGCTCGCCACTTGTATGGGCTGCAGTGAAGTTACCCAGCACAAACCAAGTGTCTGTGGGATAGTTGACGCTACCGAGCACGATGAAATCCTTCACAGGTGACGAAAACTTCTCAAAGTTGGCGATGGCGATGGCATCTGCATGAACCTGGGCAACGAACAGCCAAAACAAAGTCATAACGTGAGCGATGAGCGAGTGCAGCTCTTCACGCGGTCTACGCAATATCACAAAGCACGTACATCCTCCGACAGACTGATAACGACCCACTTCCGCGGGTTTTCGCATGGAATCAGCATGTAGCGATCCTTGTCGGGTACCAGGAGGTTCGTGGGGCTCTTGGTCTCCGGCGACGAGTCCAGAATCGTGGCGCCGGCGTCCAGCGACGCATAGTTTTGGCGCTTACCGCCGCCACTATCGACATCCACCACCTCGAACAACCCCATAGGGATGTCAATCAGGTCGATATCTTCATCCATGTGGTCCGTACGTGGCGCTCGAGCCTGAGTTCAACACACATCCATCCACACATGAACACGGGGGACGACATGACCACAAGCAACAAGGGCACGTCACACAGTTCACATCGTCAACATCCCACCTCGTGGTCATGGATCTCCGTGACCCGCTGTGGACTCGTGGCTGGCGTCTCCACGTCCACTGGATCCGCCCCAGTCCTCGTTGCACCCACAATGTCTGCGTCGCCACCGCTTGATGCGGCACCATGCGCTGGGATCGGTGCAGCTGCCACAGGCTCATCGTTATCAGCCTCGACTCTGTGTGAAGCCAAACCCTCGCCTGCCGAGAGCGCGGCTACTGAATCCATACTGCGGTCGATCTTGTCGTCCACAAGGGCAGAGGAATCGGGTGTCCTGGCGCCGTCCGCCTGGGCGGTTGTCGTCGCTGGGGGTGCTTCCGGGGCAGGACCGCCGGCCACAGGGCGTAGGGTTCCCGCAGGGTCATCGGGCGTGACGATGCCACGCACAGCACGCGTGGTCAGTAGCGCCAGCAGCAGCAGCAGCAGTGACCATTTGGCCGCATGCGGGCGGCTCTTCCCCCGTTTCCGCGTCATCTTGGTTTGTTCTCCTGCAGACAAGACGCATCGTACCCTCTTTTAATTAATGTCTTTGGAATCCCTTTTTTTATTAGCACGAGGGTATTAAGTCGAGGGATTACAGTGCTGGTTTGATTGCTCCTCCCAGCTACCAAAGTACCGTCCTGGTCCTCAAGCTTCGTGAGCTTCGCCTGCCCTCCTCGTTCCATCACGGCAAGGACGGAATCACCGTTCGCAACGCCTTAAGCCACGAGTTCGCCACCACAGTTGACCACGTCCGTTTGTGTCCGCTCCGCCTCCGCCGATGAGGCCACCATGGCCTGGGTCCTCGAGGGACTGACAGGGCTCCCATGGGTCTCAACCAGTAAGGATCTGGTCACCCTCCTAGAACTAGACGCCTGGTGCGCCTTGCTGCGGATGGCCTTTGAGCTACAGGGCCCCCAGCATCACGTTCGCGTTCGAGCGTGGATGACCGAGGGCGAGTTCCAAGATCTGCTGATGCGGGACGCTCGCAAGCGGGTCGAGGCTGAATTCAAGAACATTCGGCTTGCGACGATCGAGGACGGCGAGTTTAGCGACATCGTGCAGCAGACGGTGACCGCTCTCGCGCGGTTTGGCCTCCCTGTTCCTCCTACGCTCGACTTCGTGGTGATGGAGAGGGCCTTCCTCACTCACCGGGCTTGTGTGCTCGCCACGCCACCGAACGGTGGTCGTCTGACCGTCCCAGGCCACCCAGGACTTTTGTTTGATGCCACCTTTCCGACGATCCGAACACGCTGCACCAGTCGGCGACAAGGTGCTGGTATTGCTTGCACAAGGTG
>JAADYK010001126.1:0-11053 GCA_023338225.1 Halophytophthora batemanensis | reverse complement strand
GTCCTCCGCGTTGGCGAAGAACATCATGTCGATGGTGAAGCGGCACGGAAAGATATTCAGCGGGAAGGCCACAGCCACGGTGAAGGTGATCGCCGCGCGGCTCACGGCGATGAGCGTGTCGCTCAGAGGGAAGCTCAGCAGAATGTTGCCCTTGTACTGCGGTTCTGCGAGTGCAGGCCCGAAAGCCAGATACGCCACCACGCCGATGGAGAAGTAGATGAGGAAAGAGATCATGGTGGCACGGTCCACGACTTTGTTCATGCGGCGGATGCACGGGCGCTGGAGTTCTGTGTAGATGGAGAACACATTCACCTGACAGCATAAACGCAGTCGTTGCAGCACGTCAGAGCACCACAAAATGGCGATGAGGGTAGCAACGCTGCTGAACGCATACCTGACACGTGAAGGCAAACATCACGATGGGTACGCTGAGCATGAACTTAGGGCCATGGCTCAAGTCGATCGTCCAGCTGATGTCCTTGGGCAGTCCGTTCTCATTCGCGTACATGATGGACCGAATCGCCACCGCTACAACCAGGAAGACGATCGACAGCACGCCAAGGATGGACGAGAACTGCAGACTGCTAATGTCTTTCATCAACGACAGCGGCAGCATGATCGTCCCGCACGAGATAGTCATGAGAACCCAGCGTTGTGCCAGCACGTTGCCGGCTCCAAAGCACAATTCGCCTAACGGCGTGAGGATGTCGCCCAGCGTCACGATGTACGCGACTGAAATGCCGAAGCAGAACACCAGGATGTTCACCTCCACGAAGATCGCCATCTACAATCAGGTGCGCCAAATGTCCGGTCAGACCGCTATCCCCCCCTCTCTACGTAGTGTGTGAGCAACAGACTGAGAGCAGATTCAGAGAGAACGAACCTTCTTGCCGAAGCAATACAACGCCAAGTCCTCATACGACTGGAGCCTGATGCAGCAGTCACAGCAGCAAGTCCAGGTAGACGCATTAGTCGAATGCGAGTTGTTTCTCGGCACGAAGCTTCAGTCGTCCAATGCACTCTCTCACTTGGTCAGGTCCTCGGCACGGATGAGCAGACGAATCGTATACACCGTCAGTACGGCTGCCAGCACGAGCTGCGCACAGGCGAAGCCCAGACCCGACACCGCCACGGCGTAAGGTAAGGACAGCGCGCCTGCACCCAGCGTGGCCCCAGCCAGGTTGAAGACAGAACCACGGATCGAACCCTTGGACGGGATGATCGATTGGTGGTACGGGAAGGCGTCGTCCACCAGGTCGCCGCGCTGGTGTAGCACAATGAACGCATGTGTTCCCAAGCAGGCAGAGCAAACAGCCGACATCATGGTAAGGCACGCGCACAGGGAGAGAATAGCGCGAGGAACAAGACACCAGAGTACAGTGGTCGCACCTTGGCACGCGGCCGCATGGGCGACATGGACGCAATGAAGCTCCCGATCCGCTTGATTTTCTGGGACCCAGCCACCAGCACACTCCGCATTAGCTCGATTCATGTACATCTTGTGTGCTCCAGTCTGCATTGACGTAAGAAGTCCAGTGGGGAAAAGGGAGTAGTGCAAGGCAGTACAATGCAGAGCGCGCCCAGACTGCAGAACGTACCCGGAAAATCAGCGGCGTATATCCCAGTTGCTCCACATACGAGTCGCGCAGCGGGTGGCCTCGCTTGATAGGCATGTCGCCCCGTTCAGTGTGCGTCGGAGCAGCTCGGCCATAAGCTTGACGCGGAGATGAAGGCGCTGAGGTCGAGCCCCCATTGCCCCGCATGGGCAACAGCGGCTCCGTGACCCCGTTGCCATCCTTGTAGCCGTTCATCGCGCAGTGGTCGCCTCTGCAGTCCATGGCGACAGGCAAGAGTTAGATCCGCATCACACGCGCACGCATACCTGAGGCTAAGGCAGTCCGAGCGCCGTAGCTCTCTTAGCGGCCTGCCTGCCTCCCACCTGTCTGGCGGCGCCTCAAGATCTGCACGCGCGGTGCTGTGCTGCTCGGGCTCTGCTGCTGTCTCCAGAAAATGGGGAAGGTGCTCGACAAAACTGCTCAGGTGTCCCAATCTACCACTGAGTTCCCACGACATATACCATCACTTTTATTTGACATTCACCCACCAGGATTGGCCAATCATAGCCACTGTGGGATCTATCCTATCAGACGCGCTCCATTCTGTCAAGGGTTTAGCGATCCCATGGCACGACAGCAACGGACGCGGACGATCGCAGCCGCGTCCTCCCTGTGCTAGTTCTATTCCTAACACCAGGCTCCTGCATCTCTAGTTAGCGCCAGGGGAGGGAGCAACCTCCCTCTTTGAAATACTCAGTCTGTATGTCCCTGCTTCAAACCCAAGACTGCTCGTCTACTACTGAGCACGTGGCACACTCCCTCATTCGTTTCTCAAGCTCCTCTCTCCACGGGAGATCGTCTGGTGTGGTGGGAGCAGTCGGTCGGTCAGTCGCCTGGAGAGCAAGGGAGACATGGATCTCGACGACGCAAGACCACAAGTGCTCTGCTCGCTCCAGACGGATCAAGGACAAATCGTGGTTCCAGCGTGAAGAGCACTACACGACGAAGGCATGCTCGTGCTGCGGGAGATTCAACCGCAGCATCACCAGCGAGAAGGTCTTCTCGTGCTCGCACTGCAGCCTGACACTCGACCGCTACTTGAACGCCGCGCGTAATACCTGCCTGAAGAACGAACACCTTTTCACTCGGCGTCCGTGATTGTCTGAATCGGGTGACTGTAGCTCATGCTCAGCAATGTGTTGTCCGGGTTGCTCTCTGCGACACCGCTACGGTCAATGTTTGAAACATATCCGTTGTACGTGAGCGTATCCGCGATCAGCATGTAGTGTTTGATGTTGATGTCTGTTCCCGAGAGCTCGCGCAGGCACTGAATCAGTTTCATGCGAGCCGCGTGGATGCCGTAGAGCTCCTGGATCTCGAGAACGCTGTTGGATGCTGTCTTGAAGACGTCCACGGCGCGGTGGTTCATGATCTCCACGAGATTCGTTCCTTGCGTACGAATGATGTGCTTGCGGATGACTTTGATGGATCCGTCCTCCTGCTCGACCGATCGTGGTACGAATTCCTTCATGACCGAGGCCGACACGATTCCGTCAATGCCGCGGATCATTACCTTCAGCAGCTTCGAGTGTAGGTAGTCGTGGATGACGAACTGGTCGATGACCGTGTCGCGCTTGAACATGTCCTTGTGGAAGTAAATGCGCATCACAATGTCCGATGAGGCGTTGTCATCCGTGTAGAGGATGAACAGCTGCGGGTACCGCTCCAGGAGCTTGCGATAGATCGCGTCGATCTGCATGTTCTTCTCAATCATGGTTGCGTGGGATAATTCCAGACGCACGCACCAGTTCAGCAGTCCTGAAGGGCGCGAGGAGTTGATGGAGTGCTTCTCGTGCATGGAGACCATGCGCGAGGCCTCTTTCACGTAGTCCGGGTGCCGAGTCTCGCCGTACGTTTCAAAGAAGACCTGTGCGCGGTGCACGAACGTGCGTAGATTCATTATCTCGATCTCATTCGCGATCTGCTGCATCGCAGTCAGGTCCGTCGCGTACTCGTCCTTGATGAACACGTCCATGTACGGGTCGCCCAGCGCGTCCGTGCCCTTCATGCCGTACACTTCCTTGATACGACTGAGGAAGTTGGATTTGGACGCGCCCGATGCGTGGATGGGGTCGAGAATGCGCTGCGTCATGCTCTCAGACGTGCACTCGGACGCGAGCATGCCGATCGAGGTTCCGTACTCCACGAGCGAGCGCTTGTAGAGGGACGTGATTCGGTCAGAGATCAGACCGAAGATCTTGGCATCGACCTTGCTGCCCAAAACAGTCTTGTACGCGAGACCGACGTCGATGGCGATGTTCACGAGCGTGAACAACTTGCTCACGGTCTCGGGGATGGGCTTGTTGCTCTTCTCACAGATCTCGTTGAAGTGCGTGTACTGGAGTCGGCGCTTCAGAGCGGTGACGCTGTCTCGCCACTCCATGGGGCTCAGGGGCTCGTCGATCGTGCGAATATAGTCCTGGTGGTAGTGAGCCAGCTGTGATAACTCCTTCGCAGGGCTCACGGGGAGCACCTGCTGTCCAGACATGAGTGAGTCCTTGAAGTTGGCAGACTCGATACGTGAGTATCCGTTGCGGTAGGTGCTGCGCGAGAACATTGCCACCTCGTACATCTCGTTGAGAACGGTCTGCTCGGTCTTGTTGCGCATGCTTGATGGCAGGTCCTTCTTCGCGTCCAGCTTGAACAACTCGTTGAACTTGTCGTTGCTGGCGAGTAGTACGCCAAAGTCAACGTATGTGGCGTAACGAATGTCGACGCCGTCTCCGCCATACAGCTGCTGAAGCAGGAAGCTGTACTTGACCATGCGGCGGTGGTTGTCAATGATCACGGCTTCAAGCGCCTTGTTTGCCTTGCGGTTATGGTAACCAGTGATGCCCGTAGACAACGCTTTGGTCGTGATACCGTTGCGACCGTCCTGCTGCTGCGCGATGGCAGACATGAACGACACGCCCGTCACGAAGGAGTCCGCGATGAACCCAACAGCCTCAGGCTCGTCGTGGAAGCGGCGTGCGTACGGCAGGGCGCGCTGGAAGTCGAACACCTTGGCCATGCGCATGCCCTTGATGCTCATCTGCCCGATCGAAGAACTGATCTGGAGAATGTTCGTGGGCTTGCCCTTGGTGCCGGAGGACACGAGCTTGGCGAGGTTATTGTTCTCGTGGTCCAGTGAGGACATTACGACCTCTGTGAACTCGTCTCCCGGACTCAGGATGTTCATCTGCTCCTGCTCGTAGAACTCCTCCACGGTCATGCCGATGGGCGGGGTGATCAGGCCGGCGCGGTACTTTTTGGTCATCTGGTTCGACTGCTCGACGATGGAAGCGGTCACGTCATTGATGTACTTGAGTGTGTCCTTATCAATGGCAAAGTCGTCGTAGTTGATGGTGTACCCGCGCGTGAGAAGGAACTGCGTGGAGACCTGTTGCATGCTATACAGCAGTGACATTGCGGCGTCCACGCCATACTCGTTGTAGACGTTGTGGAAGAGGCTGTCGTTCACACCCTGGCCGATGGTCTTCTTGTCCAGCACGCCTGACTTGAGAACGCCGCGGTCAATGATCACGTGGGTCTCGTCTTTTTTGTAGTCGATAAACCCAGAGTACTCGGGCTTGAAGAAGGTGGCCTTCTTTGAGAAGTTGATCTCGGGCAGCAGCAGCGACACGATCTCGCGGCCACTGAACTCGGTCTTGCTCGGGTCGAGTAGCCGTTTCGCGAGGTCGCCATCGATCTCGTGCAGATATGACTCGTACTTGACCTGGCTCAGCAGCTGCATCGCGTGATATCGGTCAATCTTGGTTTTGTTACGCGTGAACTCGGATATGCCGATGGTGTTGTCGTGGTAGACGCCCATGGCTGGAGACCGGTCTTTCAGTGAGATGAACCAGCGCTTGAGGTTGCTGAGCGTGCCACACTCGTTGCGCGCAATGATGCTGTGCGGCAGGTAGATGGCCATGGCATCGCCGTCAAAGTCTCCGCCGTAGAGCGTGTCTGCGACGTTCACTGAGAGGCGGAAGGTGTCTCCATTGGGAAGAATCCGTGCGCGGTGGCCCGAGATAGCACTGTACAGCAGCGACGGCGCTCGGTTCATGGCGACGTTGTCGCCGTCGACCAGATCGCGGTAGAGCGTGTCCCCGTACTCGAGCTTGATGTTGTCCTTCATCGAGGCGATGTGGTACGTTGCGCCCGTGTCTCCCTTCACGAGCTTGGTGCAACCCGGGTAGGTAACGTTCCTTTTCAGGAAGAACGTCATGAGCCGGTCGATGTTGTACGGACGCACGACCTCGGGCACCTGCAGGATCTTGGCGATCGAAACGGGGATGCCCACTTCATCGATATCGATGAAATTGTCACCACTGATCACCGAGCGTCCGCCGTGCTGGAAGCCCTTGCCCTCGAGGTTGCCGCGGATGAGCCCTTCCTTCCCGCGGAGGCGCGTACCGAGACTCGTGAGCGCTTGACCGTTGCCACCGACGATGCGACTGGAGGTGACGGCACCCGACGGATCGCGCACCATATTGCTGTACGTGATTTCGAGCAGGTTCAGCATGTTCTCGTTTGCAGGCTTCTCCTCATCTGAGATCAGTAGTGGGAGGCTTTCGTTCGTCGCCACCACGTTCTTGATGAAGGTGGTCGTGTCGTTGTTGTTCGAGCGAGTGGAGGACTTGAGCTTGCGCACGTCCGGGCGAGCGTTGTTCGGGATGGACAGCACAGTACAAAGCATCAGCGACGCCGGGTGATATTTGCCGTTCATCTTTGCGACGGTCTCATCGCTCACGCGCGAAAAGATGGCATCAATCTCGTCGTTGTACATGCGCACGTCATCTCCTCCGTTCGCAGGACGCTTCAGAAGGAACAGAGGCTCCTTTGGGTCCTTGAGCATGATCGGTTGCACGTGAGAGCAGTTGTCGCACGTGGCGTTCTTGCCAGAGCTCACCGATGCGAGACGGAAGGACCCGTCGTCGTTGCTCTTGCCCAGCGCGGACCCGCACTGGTGGCATACCTGTCTCAGCCAGCGGATCACCTCGGCACGAAACAGCGGGTTCACCACAGGGTGGCGAAGCTGGACAGCACCAAAGTGTCCAGGACACTTGTCGCGAGGGTTCTGGCACGTCTTGCATCGGTAGGAGTACGAGGTCGTGCCCATGCTCAGCGAGTAGATGCCCTGATCGAGGGGACGGTCGTTGCTGAACAGGTCCTTGGAGATGATTTCGCAGTTCGAAGCCTTCGCGTGGTCTTCTGACCCAAGAAGGTGGAAGGAGACGCGAGAGATCTCGCTCTCAGGGTAGCATAGCGCATACTTGATCGACGCTCCAGATGAAGTCATTGTTTCTAGGTGATGGCAGGTAGAGGTTGATGATGGAGGTGGGGAAGGTGGTGAGCTTGATGGAGGAGGAGTTAAAGGAAGATTGAGAAGCGGAAGGCCTCGACCCGGTATATTAGTCGGTGCTAAAAACTTGCGGGGTGATTTTGATGATGTTGTATAACTTACGTGAGCGTTGGTTAATTTTAGACCTTCGTACAATAGGTGCTGGGGGAGGCCGTTGCCTCACTCCGTTTCAATGAATCATAATCTACGCGTCAGTACATGCGATCTGTTGTAACGTTCAAGAGGCTTGAACTGTTGAACGATAGATCAAGAGAAGTGAGGTCGTTTGACCTATCGATCGGTCTATCGTTTCATCTATCGTTTCATCTATTGTTTGATCAGTCTATCGATCGGTCTATCAGTCTATCGATCGTTTGATCAGTCTATCGATCTATTATCGTTCGACCATCGATCGATCTATCGACCATCGATCAGTCTATTGTTCGACCATCGATCGGTCTATTGTTTGTCTATCGATCGGTCTATCAAAGAGAAAAAAACGCTCGGTATTCGTTCTACTCGATCTTGATAATGGCGAGTGCCTTCTCCGATATCGGGATATCAGTGTCAGTCCCAACCATGACCATGTTCTTGTCCGAATCAAGCGTGAACTTGAACGACTCGAGTAAGCGTTGTCCATCGCGCTCAACACCGCCCTGCAGCGATTGGAACACGACGTTGATGCTATTGATCAGGAATATCATATCATTGTTGTGCATGTGACCAATCTCAGATCTGTACGGAAGATCAACGACGCGAACGACAAGCTTTCCGTTGGGCGTGTCTAGAATGGGCTCCTCCTTGGTTACGCGAGGGCACACTTCTACAATGTTGATACCAATAACTTCCTGAAGAAACCGCCATAGTGGATACGCTCCGTAGTGGAAGATCACTTCCAGCTGCCCCTCCGGGATCGATAAGTCCACGTTCTTTGGTTCGACTCTCATTTTTTTCGCGCTATATCCATGCTTGGAGTTACATCGCGATGAAGTTTGAAAATTCAATGAGATTTGTTGGCTTACTGTTGCTGCGTTATCGTGATGTTCACGACACCAGTGATCGTGAGTACACCACCGATGCTCGCAAGAGCGACTGTGCCCGAATTTGATACGCTATTGGTATCAACGTTGGGAGGTTCGCTGATGCTAGAACCACCAGACCCAGAAGCAACAGAGCTGGGCGTACTAGGAGCGGGGGTCGTTGACGCTGGCGTACTACTAGGAGCGAGAGTTGTTGATGCTGGTGTGTTGCTGGGAGCGGGAGTTGTTGATGGGAATGTGATAGTCTCATTGTCTTCTGTGGGAGACGGAGAGGGAGATACAGTTGTTTCGTTCGTTGCCGAACCGGTGGTTCCGCCGTTCACGATCATCGCGTCAAAGCATGTGATGTAGAACTCGCCGATATTGAACTCCCACTCCCACATGAACGAATGTCGGCCTTCGGAAGTGTCCTGGGGGATCGTCCACGCGGCAAGGCAGTGAGATTTGTCTGTATCCGCGCAGAAGTCAAAGCATCGTTGAAAGCCAAGGTGATCAATCTCGCCATTGACGTGCTCACCTCCCTCCACTTGAAGCTCAACATCAAACGTATCAACCTCGGCTTCGCTGCTCATACGAATTACGAAACTGGTGGAAGGGATGAATGCGTTCGTGCATACGTCCGCGGCGTGGTTCTTGGCCGGGTGACTCATAATGAAGCGCTGGTCAGGAGAGAACGTGGCCATCGGTATCGTGTCCGAGTAGTCGTCAGGATTGTAAGGGAACCGCGCGCAGTCTCGCTCACGGTAATCAAACCCAGTATCAATGCCAAATCCAGCCTCGTACTGACGAGCGAACCCACGCGGGTAGCCCTTGCACCGATCGTGGTTGAAGTTGCCCAATGTTCGGTAGTCAAACGAAGGCGCGTCGTAGTCTGTACACTCGGCCCATGAGTGAGCCAGTACAGTCGACGAAGCGCGCAATGTGAGAGTAAGAAGAAATAAGCCAATCATTGTCACAAGTTATATTACAGATGTCAAAGTATCACACGTTTTCAATGTGCGAGGAACATGAGACCTGTTCCACATAAAATAACACCTTGATTTGATCATGGCTGTTCTCATGGTTGTTCGTGATTGTTCAAGTCTTTCTCATGGCTGATCATGACTGATCGAATCTGTTCAAGTCTTTCTCATGGTTGATTACGATTGTTCGTGGCTGATCATGGCTGATCTCAAGTCTGTTCAAGTCTTTCTCATGGTTGATCGAATCCGTTCGTGATTGTTCAAGTCTCTTTTCAAAATCCGTTTAAGTCCGTTCAAGTCTTTCTCATGCTCACTTTTACAAGTCCGATGCATCGCCTTAGAAGTCCGATGCATCGCTGTCGTAGCCGACGCCCGAGTCGATGGGCTTGCTGTAAACCGTGGACCGTTGCTCAAAGAAGTTGGCGCGGTCGGGGATACCCAGCGCAACCATGAACGGGAACGGATTATAGACACGGTACAGAGGCTCTAGCTGAATGCTCTTGAGCAGATTGTCAGCAACATACTTGATGTATTGGCCCATTAGCTCCGAGTTCATTCCAATCATGTTGCAGGGAATGCTTTTGTTGATAAACTCAGTTTCGATGGCGACCGCGCTCTTGACCATATCCACGATCGTGTCCTCGTCGGCGTCGAACTCAATCATAGGATCGTCGCGGAGCTTACGGAACAGCGTCAGCGCAAACTCGTAGTGAAGGTTTTCGTCGCGAGATATAAACTTGTTGTACTGAGTCAACCCGCGCAGGAGGTTGCGCTGCTCGATCCAAAAGATGCCGCAGAAGCTCCCCGAGAAGAAGATGCCTTCGAGGATAGCGAACGCGATCAGTCGGATCGGGAACCCACTCTCATGATCATTGATGTAGCGAGCCGCCCACTCTGCCTTCTGGGTCACGCACGGGATGTTTGCGATGGAATTTTTGTACTTCTCGTTGAGCGCAGTATCTGGGATAAACTCGTTGATCATGGTCTCGTACGAGAGCGTGTGCACGTCTTCAATCATCACTTGCGCGTTGTAGAACAGGCGAGCGTACTTGCTGTAGCGGTCAGGGATTGCGTCGATATCATGAAGGAACCGGTCGCAGAGGTTGATGTTCACGAGTTGGTCTGACTGAACGAAGAACCCGAGGATATGCGATAGGAACCAGCGCTCATCATCGTTGAGGCTGCCCTTCCACTGGGTGATATCGTTGGTGAGGTCTACCTCGTCTTGCGTCCAGAACGTGCGCATGGACGTCTCGTAGAGCTTGTACAGCTCCTTGTCCTCGACGGGGAGCAGGGACGTGAGAAGTGAGAACACACCTTCCGATGACATTTTCTTATTTTTTTGTAACGAAGAGTAAAGGTTTTGGTGAGGAGATGCGAGGAGGTGCGAGCGCTGTTGATATACCTATATTTGGCAACCATCAATTTCAATCACTATTTCACGATATTTCACGATATTTCGTTGATGATTTAGAAGATGGCCGGAACTGTCATAGACAGCATCGATCAACCTTGAACAGCATTGATCAACCTCGGACAACCTCGAGCAAGGCAACATCGAACAGCATCGAACAAAGTCATACCTTAATTCACGAGCCCTTCCATTGCAAAAAAAGATCGAGCAGAGATGTTATAAATGTTCTACTGGCTGTGGCACAGGATCTTCCCGGAAACTCAACGCGCACCAATAACTCCTGACCCCGTGACTGACACCCGCAAAGCATTTGGAACACCTGTGCTGAAAGAGTCGGACGATGATCTGAATCGAAGACTCCTCGAAGAGATGAAGTCAACTCCGGAGTCCCCGTGGCCGTCATCAGTGCCCTACGAATATATTGGGCACGATATCAGCCATCTTTACTCCGCGAATACTCCCAGCAAAGATCGCATCAACTATCCAGACTGGCACAAGGTTACCCCCGCATTCAAGCTTGAGTTCTCGGGCATGAGCAGAAAAGATCATCTCAAGTTGTAATGGGCCTCAGACGGCCATTACATGGCACTCTTATGGTCACACATTTGGTGGTTCCAGCCACTTGTACCACAGTACGACAGGGCCGTAAACATTCAGGAATGTTTGTTTGCCTGTCGCTATTGGTCGTAATCAGG
>JAADYK010001125.1:0-11060 GCA_023338225.1 Halophytophthora batemanensis | reverse complement strand
AATTCAGTTGCAAATTTACCGCCAAGGTCTCAAGTCTCAAGTCTCCTCTTCCTCCCTCCAAGTCGGGAAGTCAAGTCTTCCTCCGAGCGCAAGCGTGTGAGCCGTGTTTTGGGGACTGTCGTGGACAGCGCCCCATTACAGATAGGCTCCGGCCCTCTGACCCGGCTTGCCCTTGCGATTGCCGTTGTCGCTCGACATGAACGCCTGAGCTTGACCGTGTGCGGCTCCATCGACGCCGCCACCACCACCTTGCTCCTTGTGCTTCGTGTCCTCTTGCAACAGCCGAGACGTCACGAGTTCCCACGACAGCGAGTCGGCTCTCGACTTCAACGCCGTGATGGGGAACTGGTACGACTCGCTGAGACTACCGAGAAGCGCGATGACCAGATCGTCCTCTCTGACCGGTGCGCCCACTGCGTCGAGCTGTTCCACCAGCGTCTTGAGTCTGTTGATGTGCTCGAGCACGTCATCACCTTCACTCATCATAGTCGTGAAGAACCGCCGACGAAGGAAGAGCTTGATGGCCAGGCCCTTCTTCTCGAAGTGTTCTTCCAGTCTTGACCATGCATCCTGCGCGTCCTTGGCCGAGCGCACCAGTGGCAGCTGCGAGTCCTCCATGGCGAGACAGATGATCACGAGCACCTTGCAAGTCTTCTTGTGGAAGAGCGCCTGGTCCCCCAGCGTCTGACAGTCCTCCAGCTTGATCTCCCCGCACGTGACTTCCCAGTTTGCGTTCCTCCAGCACCACCTACATCTTGAACTTCCACGTGTGGAAGTTGGCTCCGTCGAACTTGTTGATGCGGGCGGTGGTGGCAGGGACGTCCATGGCGAAAGCTTGGTCGGGGTCTTGAACAGGGAAGGCAGAGCTTGGGCTCATAACCAAAAGGCTTGGTCGCTTGATGGTAAAATGCAAAGTGATTCATAGCGTAATCTGGACATAACCGGATTTATTGCTGGGGTCGCGTTTTGATTGGTACAAAATGTGAATTCGAAGCACAAAGCAATGAATTAGTTGATAAGCAAAGAACGGCTATTGGGTTTCCAGACTCTCCTTGCTGCATTCGGCTCGCACATGCATTAGCGTCGATAAGAGATCCTCTGGTCCGACCATGGCGGCGCGCGACTCAGTTCAGTGATAATTTGGTAACTGCCAAGCGGCACGCGTGCCGGCAAAACCACCAAACAGCATACTTCATTACCCCCCCCCACATCATGAGCAACCAGGAGAACCACCTCCCAATCACATCACGAACAAACTCTGCGGCGGCAGCCATCGCTCCTAGTCTCGACACAAGCTGCACGC
Organism: Halophytophthora batemanensis; assembly: GCA_023338225.1. Lineage (NCBI taxonomy): Eukaryota > Oomycota > Peronosporomycetes > Peronosporales > Peronosporaceae > Halophytophthora > Halophytophthora batemanensis. The sequence continues at coordinate 9,757 of JAADYK010001125.1, read as the reverse complement.
GAGGCCATGCTGGCGACGGCCACGCTGCAGCACAATCTAGCAGCCGTGCAGTCGCAGCTGCAGCGGCTGCAGCTGGAGAACAGCGCGCTGACGCGGGACTTGTGTCTCAAAGAGAACTACATCCAGCTCAAGGACCAGCAGTTTCGCGTCATGCAGCGCCGTCTGGAAGAGCTGGAGGGCACCGTGGCGCTCTGGAAGGACCGCTGTTTGCAGCAGCTCAACAACAGCAACGTCAGTGACAGGAACAGCAACAACTGCAAGGGAACTGCCGAGTCAACAACAGAGATGGAGGAATCACACGCGCTCACCCCCACCGCCGCCACAGTGGCGCTGAATGCTGACAAGGATGAGAAGCGTGGTGGCTGGACCCCGTGGGCGTACAAACCCAGCGTCGCTGGAGCCAACAGCCGCGCCAAGGCCGTAGCGCAGGCTTCCGCCAAACTGGAGAGGCTCTCGCAAACTGACCGTGACAAACTGCAGCCTCTTTTGTCCGCCATTGAGAAGGCTGGGAGCGCAGAGGCGAGCATAGAGATGGGTGACGTGGTGTTTAGCGATGTGTCGGAAGAGTTGAGCAAGATTCTATTGCTGCATCTGCTACCGACACTGCTGGACGTTGCTGGTGACGGCGTGTTGCAGTGCTTCAGCCGCACGTACGCCAAGCAGACGATGGATTTCCGCGTCTGTCGTCCGCAGAATGTTGATTCATCCATGACTAGCGCCACAGCCGAGAACAAGACGTCTACCAGCGCCACACCAGCACCTGCAGTTGCCGTCGCGACGCCCAGTGCGACTGTGATAAGAGAAGGAGGTGGAGAGAGTCTCCAGCCGCCACCTTACATGCGCACACTGTCAGCCGCAGTCACGTCGTCGTCCCCCAGAGGATCCGGATTGGGGTGCATCTCGGAAGACATCGACGGGGAGTCTCTAGCGTCCTTCTTACCGGCCACAGACGCAGAGAGCGCGACGGAAGAAGAGGCTGAGCCACCACATCTATTTGACTGCGTAGAGTGCGAGCGTCGGGGCTCTACACGTGCGCCAGTGCCCCATGGTCCACGAGAGCTGCATCCAACCAAGGCCATGTATGTGTCGCACCCGCTGAGTGGGTCTGCCGCAGCCCGCGCCTCCGTACCACTAATGGACAAGCCGCCCGAGGGGAAGCCCGAAAAGACCTCGCGTCGCTACACACTCACGCCCAAGCGCAACACACCCACGTTTGCAGTAGAGAACGCGCGCACTTTCACAATGGGAGCCATGCCGTCGCCTTCACAGTCTCCGTCGGGAGTTGGCGCCACCTTGCTGGGCTCGGACGGGGACGCGATGCCGCAGCCGTCCCGTGAGAAAGATGGCAAGATCAAGAAGATCGTGGGTAGTGTCTTTGACCGCTTGAGTCGCCACAAGCCGCAGCTGCCTATGCCTTCGAGCTCATCCAGCACTAGCAACAGCACGAACCCACCATCGCATGCGTCACCATTGATGCTAGGCGGTGGCTCAGGAGCGGGTGAGGTGGCTGCAGACGACGACTCGATGTGCGATGGCTGTGGGCGTGGGCCACTTGTGGGCTCCAAGTGGGTTTGCCGCACATGTCGCCTGCTGGACGGCCAGGAGTTCGAACTGTGCGACAAATGCTATGGCCAGGGGCTGCACGGCAAGGAGCACGAGGACGCTTTGTTCGCGCGAGTGGAGGCCATCGTAGTGCGCAAATGCCCCAAGCTCTTGGGCGAGACGGAGCTACTGCGACTGCTGCGTGGGGGGATTTGCAAGGCCAATCTCAAGAAGTTCAGCTTCTGTCTTACATGGATCGCCGATCTGTTGCAATGTACGCGTACGACGGATCTGCGCGCTCGGGCGCTAGAGATCGCTCACATCCCATCGCCCGTGCGCAGTGAATTTGCGCGACTGCTGCGGGAGTTGCTGGCGCGTTATCGCCCCGACATTGAGCTCACGACAGAGTGGGAACCCACGGCTGGGGCTCAGCAGGGCTCCCACGCGGCCGACGGGTCTGTGAGACGAGCTGCTGGCTCCGCATTGGGCGATGTGGGCTTGCTGCAACTAGACACGCTGCGCATCTGGGTCAAGGACGCACCTACCGTGGCCGCGACTGCTTCCAGCAGTAGCTCGACGCCTGCGTAGCGTCCACAAACTATGGGAACCATGAGTGAGGCTGTTGCATCATCCAAGAGCAACTAATTGAAAGTGAACTTAGTCCAGCGCAGCGTCCTTACACTTCCGTATCGCTGTCGCTAGAAGCCCTGAAAATCGGAAGTGTGCCTCTGACAGCGCTCGGAAGCCAAAGAGCACAGCGACTGCGGCGGCAGCGATGCAGATCCCAGTGAGAGCTGAACGCGTCTGCCCAGCGTCAATGCGAGAGTTCTGCGGGCTCCCCTCAGCATCCAGCAGCGGGTTACGGCGGCCAGTGCAGATGTCCCCGTCGCTAAGGGAGCAGGAGATAGCTATCTGCTTATGCGTATAGTCGAAATTCGTGTAGTAGGCGCGCAAGAAGGCGGTGCCCAGTACCACCACTACACGGTCGTCGCCTATTGCTGGGGCCACGCGAGTCATACCCAGTAGTGCTATGCACTCGCGGCGACGCTGGTCACACCGCATATAGTCGTTGGCCTGTAGCTCCAGACGCTGGCTTGTGGCGTCCTCACCATCGCTGCTCTTCAGCCACAAGTCGAATATGAGTGATGGGAACTCGTGCACTTGACAACGACTACAACTCAATGAGGAGCTGTGGCTTGTAGGCTGCGTCAGACGTGCACCGAGTCGCCTTGAGATATCCTGGACCACTGCGAGGTAGGCAGATTCAGGCAGCAGCACAAACGACGTCCCCGAATCCAGGAGCGCTACTGCTCGCAGTCTACCGGTCTGTGGAAGCTTCATGGATGGAGTCAGGGGCAGGTCATGCCCGTCAAACAGCAGCCCTCGTAGTTCCAGCACCCAGAATCCGTACTGTGCGGCCTCTGGAGGTATTGGCGAGCAGGTTTGCGTCAGATCATGATGTGGAACGACGGCGAATCGCAGCCACGTAGCGTCGGTTCCCATCAGTGCTACATCGATGCCCCCCAAAATGAGCTGCGACGGCGGCAATTCCCCTGGCCAGCCAGACAAATACAGTGAGAAGACGACGGCCTCTTTCAGTGGCTGCTGATGCACTAGTGATGAGAGAAAACTCCTGTTGCTTTCGAGTTGCGCCAGAGCCTCCATCCCAAGGCCAATCACACCCTCAAGACCAGCAGATTGGAGACCTCCCATCTGCTGCTGGACGAGCCCCACACAGACGTCTGCGACTGCTAGGCTTTGCGACTGCCAGTCGTCGCTACCCAACCGCAGCTCTTCACGTGTCACCACGCCCGCCACAGCTCCGCTGCCGTACTGGATCCGGAAGGCAGGCCAGGTGCTGGGGTATGGGGCACCGAGGGTGTCGCTTGCCACCCATGAGTCGCTAGAACCCGTGTCCAGGAGCACACGGAAGCGTTGAGGTGGAGATCCAAAGTTTACAAGTCCGAAGAATTCGAGTTGGTTGCGGCTGGTCAGTTGGATGCGCGTGAGACGACTCGCGGTGGAGTCAACAGAGGACTGTGCGGCAGTGGGTACATGCAGAATGAGCGCGGCGACCAACAAGAGCGCGAGCGAGGTGGTGGAGCCCATTTCAGACGTTCCAGGTGCTCAGATCGCACCGAACGAAGCGTCGGCGACGCCTGCGAACGGATTATTTCTTGCAGCGGACGCGCCCGAATCATTCCGCAATAGTGGAGTGACGGACGACTGAGCCATGCAAGCGTTGGTCGTCCTTGTGTGAAAGAATCAGGGGCGACCCATTCACGTCACCCTGGAGCGCGTGTGCGCTTGGCTACGGATGCGCAAGCACGTCTGGAGTTGTCCAGCGTCATAACGGCCAAACCACACGAGCACACAGACACAAACACTGGTACCACACGCAGACTCTAAGTCAAGTAGGTGCATTTGTGCAAGAGCCACCGATGGTGTCCCCTTCTCAATAACCAGAGCAGCTACGGCGAGCTGCACTGACTGATCCAACATGTCTTTAGGAGATCTTGCGCACGCTCACTCGTCCCCAGTTGGCCACGGTGCCGTGCTCGCAGCGACCACGTAGCCCGCCTGCATCTCCAGCACCTGTGTCCATTGCAGCTCCGTCAGGATTGCGGCTCTCGTGTCACTCGGCAGCTCTGCAAACTTGGATGGGTCAAGAGCCCCCGTCTCTGGAGTCACATACGTGGCGTCATCGATTGCCCCATGGATAAAGACGAAGATGCCATCACTTGAGGCCAATAGCGCTGCTTCATCCACGCCCCGCTGTTCATCTTCATCCAAGGTCAAAGTAAGGCTGATCCGACGCATCAGTGTCACTCCCTCGTCGACGACAGACACATGCTCCCTGCCAAGCTCCGAGTGTGCGTGGTTCCTGGCGCCCAATGTCTGGGGCTTGGGTTCTGCCCAAAGGTAGAAGCGCATCTCGAGCACCCGCATGTCGTCGTCCGAGAAGATGGCTGCGTAGTCTCCCAAGGCCCAGGGTCCCGACGACACGGCCATAGATGATAGGCCGCTAGGCAGTACGCGGAAGACGCGCAGCCGTCCGTCCAGCACCAGTTGCATGGGCGCCACCTCGTTGGTCATGGTCAGCGCCGATCGGACAGAGCAACAAGTGGCATCGTCTTGAACCAGCATATCAACGCACGTGAACTCGTGCAGCCAGTGGGCGAGCTCTATCAGTGATGGCTCACAGCTCGAGCACTGCGGATCGTCGGCGGTTGCAAACAATCGAATGGAGCCCGGCTCTAGGAGCCAGCGCTGGTTCCACAAGTTGTGAGACGATGCAGCGCCTTGATCCCACGTCAAGGACCATTGCAGTGGTTCATGCTCCCGTCTGGTAGTAGCGATAGCTCGTTCTCGAGACTGGGCTGTGAAGATACCGAACGCATCGCTCAGTGCCAGTGAGAGCGCGCTAGGGGTTTGTTTATCCATCAATAATGCCGAAACCTCGGGTCGGAGAGAACTGAAGCGTTGGTGCCGCGCATACACCAATGACAGCACGTCGTCCACCAGGGCTGGGATGGAATTGAAGCTAGTCACCAAGGCCGAGTCCTGCTCCATGTCCAGCTCTGACGGAATGTACGCCAGCAGCTGGCCCAGCGCATCGTACAGATCCGAGATCAGTCGGATGAAGTTCCCGCGGAGCTGTAATTGACCAGGTACCTCACCTCCCTCCACGAACGCCGACTGGATGAGCTGGTGGATCGTGCGAGACGAGAACGCTCGCATCAGCAGATATGCACACGCGCGAAGGAGCGTCTGGTCTTGACACGAAAAACGAGTCGAATCTGAAGGCGTTGAGATGGGTTGAGAGTTCTGCTGAATTTTGAAGAGTTCGCGCGAAAAGGAGGCAGTGAGTTCTTCCAGCTCTTCCACCAGGTGGTTCGGCGATGTGCTAAGCGCCTTGGCGACAGTCAACCAGTGCCAGCGAATGTGCGAGTCCAGCTGGACCATGCAGAAGTCCACATCCACAAGGGTCACGAGGTCCATGAAGCGCCAGAGAATGATCAAATGCTGGGCTTTCTCGGCCACGCCGGCTTGGCGCACGCTGGGATCCATATGCCAGAACAGCGCATCGCTCTCGGCTTTGCTCTTGTCCTCGTCTAGAGCTGCGACAGTGGGCAAAGGAGCGAGGATAGATGCCAGACTCAGGGGAGATCGTGCTGGGTGGTCGTGCTGAGAGGAAGGTGCGAACGCTGAGATGCTGGGGTTGGGGTTGACGCCGGTGTCGACGTCCATGGTGCTGGTGGTGCCAGAAGGCTCACCGAGGGCGGGCAACATACAACCGTTAGGACGACTTCCCCCCACCCGGCGATAGGAGACGAGCGTGAAAGGGGGTGACGCATGACGTGCGAGCACCGTCACGGCTTGTTGTTGCCCCGGTGGAGCCTGACCTCCAGTGAACCGGAAGACGTAGGCGGCCAAGTGGTGCGTCATCTCGCGCTGGGTTCGCGTGACGCTGGTGTCGTAGCTGTAGTACCATTTGGGGAAGCGCTGGTTGTTGATCACGTACAGCACGGCATTCTTTCCAGGACACAGACGAGTGACAAAGTGCATGATATGAGGAAAACTGTCAGTTGTCAGTTGCCAGGTTGGTCGAGGAAGAAACTTTTAGAGAGACTCAAACTCCACCTTGGGCAGCGTCCTCTGCTTGTTCTTCCCCTCCTTCTTAGCGCGGATCCAGATGCTCTCCTTGGTGGGTTTGACCGATTCCTGGTGCACAATGTTTGGGGGCAACACAACTGACTCGCCAGGCTCGAGGCTGTGTTCGTCGCTCCGGTTTGTGGTTTCTGCAATATCCGGTTCAAAGCCAGCAGGCCAGAGGGGGGCGACGCGCGACGGCTCGAAGCGCGCGCACACCACCAGCTCGTCGAGGACCTCAGCAGATACGTCCGCGGAGAATGTCACGAGCAGATGGATAGAGCATCCGCAGTAGGACCGCCTCGCGTGCTCAGGACAGCAGTGCGGGAAGCAGCGCAGCAGCTAATGCAACACGCAGGCAACGATACAAAGAGCATGGCAAGTATAAAGTACGAGGGCACACTGAGTCACTTTCGCAAATTGCGTCGACGAGATTTATGGGGTATGTAATGACTACTCACCTTGACGCCTCGTTCCCGGTTGCTTCTACAAAGGAACCACGACAATAGCCGCGCACGAGTGAGTTGTCGATATCAAGACTACCAACAGCAGTAGCTTAGCGGCTAGGATAGCAACAGGACGCTGGTGGTAAATCAGGGCGGGGTGAGGAGAAAGATGTACCTGGCATAGTCTCGACGGAATAGCGGGTGGTCTTCGTCGCTGCAGCTCAGACGCAGGTAACGGCACTCGCGCACGAGGAGGTCCGCCATTCATTCGTTGGACAGCGCTTTGCTATGGTAGAAGGAGTAGGAATAGTGGTTATGGGGGAGGGGTCGTTGACAACAAGCCGAGCTCTTCTTGTGCACCGTCGAAAGCAGAATGGGGAGTGCTGGGCACCATTACCACAAGAGTTTCACGCCTTGCGACCAATAAGCTGGGCGCCTCGGGTCGGCGTCTTCTCTTGGCCGATGGTGTGGCTTGTAGGGCGGTATACAGAACTCTAGATATCTGGAGAAGCTTTCGAAGGTACCATTAATAGTGCGGGTTTGAAGGACTTGATCGCGCATAGGGTGCGAATCGCACGTGAAACGCCTGACTCAAAGATTTCGCGTTTTGACGAAACTCGCTCCAGCTTCATTCACGACAGTGCGGGCGACCAAATAACGGGCGGCTCTTCCTCTTGCGTTTGCGTTTTAGGCATCCAATCAATTTTAGGACGAAGGCGACAAATGGCACAGATATTTTAACAACCGCCAAGGAAATTTCTTTTGTAAGCACGGCCTGGCCCATGGCTTTTACTGCCTGTGTTCGTCCCGGACATGGGCGCACTTCACCCAGGGATTCACTGGTATTGGCCTTCAACAGTAGCCAGCGCTGAATTTCTACTGCTCAGGGGCGGTATGCCTGACTGAATGACGAGTCGCTATGCTGTTCACACTAGATGCACGCACAATGGAATGGCCTCTGGACGCAGACTAGCAACTACATGCTCCCTTAAGACTTGAGGAGCAGAAAGACGTTCTCGCCACAGTCATGCTCCCACAGAAACCGCACCCTCGAGCTGGCAACTGCCACGTTGCAGCCCCTGCTCCCTCCGAGTCGATCTGCCCTGCGTGTTGTCGGGCTGCTACGCCAGTAACGATGTCGTGTCCGATGGTAAAGATAACATAGAGCTAAACCTGAATGACAGATTCAAAGATATGCGCTGCGAGCGACGTCCACACAGTTGAGAGCTATGCGTGCTTTATTCAGACGCAAGTATATTGGCACTGCCGTATACCTCCTCCTCACCTGAGCTCGGAATCCAAAGGCAACGCTGATATCGAAAATCGAGCACGATGGGTGTCAATCGCTAAAATGCAGAATTTGCTGTATGACCAGTCGACCGATTAGCCAGCTAGTCGAAGTGAGCATACGCCAGCCCCGATAGGAATGCGGCATCGAAATCCAGCAGAAAGCCTACCGATGGGTGGTTAGATAGGCCTCGAGAGCACCATCGCGACTGAATCCATGTACGTGTAAATTATCCGAGAAAAAGAGAGGGCATGCGTCAGTCAGAGTTCGTACGCACGCTCTCCAGCGCTGTCGCTGAAATGTTGCCGGTGTGGATCAGATATATTCCCGCCCTTCGCACAGAATAATCGCACTGGGACTCCCTACGACTTGAGGTAGCAACTTGGTTTATCGCAGTGTTGGCGCTTCAACCGGCTTGTTGCCTTTGCGCATGCTTTTGCCCCGTGCATACTGCTTTATCTCGCACCGGGAAAGGGTGGTGCATCCGAACACAGCAGCCTGACACCTCCCAGTGTAAGCTCCGTGCCACTTCAAAGGGGCTACAACATCCAGCAGCAGGACTGTGAGTGCCACCAGATATCTCGGAGGTTCTAGGACTATCTACTCGCTATCCTAAAAGTGAGGGTGTGGGAACATTGCGTAGCGCGTCTTTGGTAGGGAAGATTACGGGTAGAAGGCGGCATATTTCGAGCAAACCGATGAAACCCATCATGGTCACACCACTTGGTATTAGAGTGAGACTCATCGGCGCCAATAACTCTTATAGCTCCTAACATCCGTCCCAGCTAGCGTCTGAGAGCGCTCATGACTTGAGTCACGAGTCAAGGCTATACAGCTATCGATCAGAGGCGTCGACAAGGTGTCCCTGGACATGCTGCTACGACCCGGAAACGCTGGAGCATTGCTCTTGGCAGTCCCGACGAGTACACCAGGTGTAGCAACACCTGCAGCCAATATGGCCCCAGCTCGTACGAGAATGATTGACCTGGACTGAGCTCCTTGTGGGCTCGGAGGAAATCATCCACGAACAGTGGGCCGACGACTTGGAGTTATCGCTCACGGTCTGGTTCAGCTTTCAAAAGGCTTTTGCTGCTGGAGGTCTGGAAGACCTGCAACGGAGCCGTCTTCGGAGGCCGCCGCCCATAGAAACCTCGCTGACACAAACCATCACCCGGTTCTTTGCGTCGCACTTACGCTCCCTCCATCGACGTCGGTCAGAGCTGCATATAGACGAAACAGCACTCGAACAGATCACAACGACGCTAGCAACGTAGGCGGAAGGATTATGACGGCATCCCAAGCCTGATCAACCGCACACGACACACATTCGACGAAGCCCCTTCTGGATTTGGTGCCACGTATTTACTCGTATTTCGCGTAACAGATCCGAGTCCAACCATCTCGTGATAGAACCTCAAATCACATCAATGATGGTAAAGCACAGCAAGAGCATGCTTTCAAAAACACGGCACACTGCATTTTACCCCTGCGTTTTCAAAGCGCTGCAGCTCCTTCTCGGAGCACAAATCCGCACAATATTGCTCGTGCATCAGCATATAGTACGCTCAGATGGACGCAACGGACGGAGACTTTGGTGAGCATGGATACTTCGTCACTCTGAGACTCAACGCCTTGCTCTTGTTCTTGCTACGCTGCGTCCTTTCGTCTCGATTGTTGGAAATCACTCACGAGCAGCAACAAGGAGCTCCACCTACTGGAGCACCTCGAGACAGCTGGACGTAAACAGGTAAATGTATAGACTGTGTTACTCCGCTGGCTCGGGCCTTGTTCTCTCTGCTTCTCGGTCTTGTGCACTTCCTGGTGTTTT
>JAADYK010001124.1:0-11067 GCA_023338225.1 Halophytophthora batemanensis | reverse complement strand
CGCGGCCGGAGTGAACTGTCCACCTCTCCCAGTAGAAGGAAATTGTGCTTGAGGATCAGTTGGAGTGTGAGCCTCGCGAAAGCCAGCGCCAAACCGGAGAGGATCGGCGTCCAGGCCCTGCTGCTGTTCTAGCGCCATTTCGCGCGGGTGTCTCGCGCGCTTCGTGTCGGGCATCGTCGCAGCGACGGACCAGTTGAGCCCAACACACCTTTTCCGGGACAGGGATGCGAGCGCTACGCAGCGCCTCGTAGACGCGCCTGCCAGTCTCTCCTGTGGTCTCCTCCTCGAGGACCACAAGCCGGACGTGGCATTCCACCGCAGCGCGGAGCTCCTCAAGGTCGCGATGGAGCGCGCGGTGCCAGTGGTCAGGTGTGGGGAACCAATGGCTGTTCTAGACGAAATGCTGGCTCCCGTGCACCTCGAAGCGCATGGCGTAGCGCGCGGAATAAACGTCCACTTGCTCGCCTTGAACGCTGTGCGCGAAGACGGCGACCGGCCCGTGAAGTGTTCTGCGAACTAGGCAGCTGCATGCCCGCATTTCGAGGAGCTGCGCCGGCACTGCAGGCATGCGCGAAGGTAGGCGAGCAACGTCGAGAAGATGTGGCCCAGCAGGCAGCGCACCTCCGCCATGCTCGTCGGCGACTCCCAGCCTGGCGATACAAGCGTGTTTTGTGTGGGACTCACGGATATTGGACGCGCCGCGCGTCACTGTCAGCGAAAACCGGTATTCGTGAGTTTAGGTGGCCTGCTGGCTAAACCTATAAAGGCCACTGCTTCAGGCGTCAGCATGGAAGACCACTTCGAGCGAGTGCTGGCGGCGGCGGGCGGCTCCGGCAAGCGCCCCGCGGGGCCCCAGAGCACGCAGACGTCTGCGAAACGCCCTCGCGCAGCCCCCGATGCGTCCGCAGCTCAAGTTGCGGCGCTGGTGGACGGCGCAGAGGCGCAGGAAGCCGACTCCCTGGACGCGCGAGCGCTCAAATCCATGGCCAATGCGCTGCGCAAGGCGGTGCGACGCAACGCACTGGCGCGCGAGAAGCACGCGGACGAGCCTGCCAAGTTCCTAGACTCGGAGCTGGCTCTAGACGCCGAGTTGACGCGCTGGCGGCCGGTAGGCGCCCATCCGGAGCTTCTTCCGGTGCTGGCGGAACTTGGTGTGCCGCGTGTGCTGCTCGGGCTCTTTGCGCACGAGAACCTGGATATCCGTCTGGCTGTACTATCGCTACTGGCTGAGCTTACGGATGTAGACGCCGCTGCGGCTTCCCTGGAGCCAGCAAGGGAGTTGGCGCAGCACCTCGTGGACGAGAAGCTACTCCCGCTGTTGGTCTCCAATCTCTTCCAGTTGGACGCAGCGCTGGTCTCGCAGAGCGCTAACACCACAGCGGAGCCGGAAGAGGAAGCCGCGGGACTCTACCACTCGCTGCAGATCCTGGAGAACCTGGCGGACTTGGCGCCCGGCGTGTGTGCTCAGGCGGCGGCCGACACGGCACTGCTGCCTTTCTTGCTGTCGCAGGTGGCTCCACGTCGCATCTGGAGTGAGAACAAGCTCTATGCGAGCGAGATCTTGTCTATCGTGCTGCAGTCTGGCGCTGAACCGCGGGAAAGGTTCGTGGCGTGGCGTGGAGCTCCACGACCGAGCGAAGAAGCATCGAAGACGGAGAAGAAGCAGGAGAAGGTGGACTTGCTGGACGAGCTGCTGCAAGCTTTGGCGCCGTACCGCAAGCGGGATCCGGCTAGTGAAGAGGAGGAGGAGCTCGTGGAGAACCTGGTGAACGCTTTGTGCAGCGTGCTGCTAGTCCCAGAAGCGCAGCAGCAGTTCCGCCGCCTGGAAGGTCCCGAGCTGCTGTTGCGTTGTCTTAAAGACCGCCAGCGCTTCGTCTTTGGCGGTGCTTTGCGTGCATTGGACCATGCACTCATGGGCAACGCGCGCAACTGCGAGCGACTGGTGGAGCTGGGAGGCCTGCGCAATGTCTTCTCAGTGTTTATGGGTCGTATGGGGAAGCACAAGGCCCTCGGAGGCGGCAAGAACAAGGCTGGCGCGCGAGCCAAGCAGGAGGAGAACGCTGCCAGTCTCGTGGCTTCGCTGTGCTCGCTGGTGCGTCAGGACGCACCACAGGACGCCTTTGACCGTCTGCACGCCAAGTTCGTGGAGAAGGACATGGAGAAGATGGACCGCCTCGTGGACCTCTTCGTCAGGTATCACGTCCGCGTGCAGCGTGAGGAGAAGGCAGAGGCTGAAGAGGAGGAGGAGGAAGACGAAGACGAGCGCTACTTGCGACGACTGGACGCCGGGCTGTTTGTGCTGGAGCGCACGGCGCTCGTGGTGGCTCATTTGTGTCGCTTCTCGCGCAAACTACGGGCTTACGTGATGGTCAAGTTCCACGAGCGTAATGTCGAGCCAGAGAGCCTTGCAAGTGTGCTTCGTGAGCAGTTGGAGCTGCTGGAAGGCGATACTGTGGAGAACAAGAGCGACAGCAAGGACGGTGAGAAGAAGCTCCCGACGAGCGATGAAGCCAAGGAGGCACAGAAGACTCAGCTGCGAGAACTGCTGGAGACACTAGAGGACGCCCAGGCACCGATAGAACAGCCAGAAGAGCAGCAGAGCTCGGAAAGTGTGGCTCCCACAGAGGCCGAGGGCACTGATGACTCGCCGAAGACGGAGACGACGACGCAGTAAATAGACGGACGAGAGTCCTGGTGCATGCCCCATCGCAGTTGTATTAGTTCATCTAACGTCTACCGCGTGGCAAACAGGTGTGGCCAGTGATCAAGTGGAGGCCATGGGTATAGCGGCAGGTATCACGAGCGCTAGAGGCGGTGACGATGGCGGTGTGGCACTCCTCTTGTTGTCGTGGTTGCTGTTGCTGTTGATGTCGTTGGTGGTTGTGTTGCGCTGGCTCGCGTCTCGGATCATGTGCTTCTCTTCGTCGCTGTAGAGTGCTGAGAGCGGCGTGGGGACGTCTGCCACCGCCGGAGCAGAGGTTTCAAGCACAGACGCTGGCATCGGGATCAAGACACTCACGCACGGGCCAGACTGTAGAGCGCCTTGTGCATCATCGCCTGCTGCTCCCGCTGGTGTTGAGCTGCAGGAGAGCTCTGGTCCAGCCTGTGCTGACGTCGTTCCAGTTGTACTGGCATCCACGACGGTACTGCTGGAGGTTTTGGAAGCTGCAGTCGTGTGCTCGTCTCGAGGACTTGTCGTGTCTGGTGCAGTGTCCGGGTCTTGCTGTCCGCAGGTCGCTGCTGCAAGGTTCGGAGTTGGCCCCGGATCGGCTTGTACTGCTGGCTGGTACTGCTCCTCCCAGAGCGTCTGCGTGGGTAGCAATACCTGCAATCGGAAGACTTTCCAGCGCTCAAAGCCAGCGTTGCCCATAAAGAGCTGTGGTGAGTGTGCAAAGGCGGTGGTGAGTGCTTGATCCAGCGAGATCGCCACGTCCAGGAAGGCAGGTGGTGGTCGTAGTGCTTTGCTTGTTCGTGGTGTCAAGCTCCCAGTCGTGCCAGCTGGTTGTGTTGGGTCTACTGGAGTTGGACCTTCGAATGCGTGAAGCACGAAATCGAAGCCACCGTGCAGCAGCAGATGCAGTCGCAGCGGATCTGTAGCAGAGCGGAAGGCTGGTAATTCTTTGCCAAACATGTACGGCGAGTCTTCGAGCGCTACGATGAAGAGTCGAGCAATGGCGCAGTGCAGGATGGAAGCCCGTGGGAAGCGCAGGACGAGCTCCAGCAGCGTGTCCAGCGCGCGAGAACGCACCACGTGTGTGTCAGCCACACTGCAAGACACGTTGAGCACAGGAAGCAACAGATACACGAGCTGGACGTGCGTGGGTTTGAAGCGCGTCTGTAGCATGGCAGCCTCAGGTGCTGTCGGTGACAAGAAGGCGAGCCAGGACGGCAGTTGTGCTAGGAAGAGATGCCACAGCTTGGGTAGCTCCTCGTGTGGACTTCCTTGCGCGCAAGCTGCAGCCAACGGGTCTTCGCTGACTTTGTCGCCTCCCACACTAGTCTCTTGGCTCTCACGCGCGGCGCTGGCACGACAGAAAGCTGCTTTGGCCACACAACCGCACTGAGCCTGTTGTAGCAGCGAGTTGAGTACTTTGAGTGCGTACGACTCGTTGGCGAAGGACGTAGGCAGTTCGTGCAGGTCTTGGAGTGCTGTGGCCAGTAGCAAAGCAGCTCCGAGCTCGCGCTCGCTCAGAGAGAGTATCAGCGAGTAGCCAAGACTGCCTTCGCGATGTTCGTGAATGAGATCCGTGAGCAAGTCGCACGTGAAGACCATGCGAGCGAACTGCACGTGCTCTGGGTCATCAGCCATGCGACGACGTAATGGCTCAGCCACCAGCGACCGGAGATCCGCCACGGGGTTCACAGGAGTGAGCTGGAGCAGCACGAGCCCCACAAGCGCGTCGGCCTTTGAGCCGTCGTCAGCGTCTGCCAGTTCATTGCACAGCCGCACGAGGACGTCACGCAGTGGCTCGTAGAAGAGCAGCATGAGCAGCGACTCGAGGAAAGTACGGAGTAGGCGAGAGTTTCCGTCGTCCTCGAAGAGCGATAGCAGCATCTGAGGTGAATACTGGTCCATGAAAGCCGTGAGGAAGCGTGCGAGAGCTTCAAGCGTCATACTGTCGCGTGAGTCGCATTCGGCGAGTGATCGTGCAATGGCGAGCCGTGGGGCCTTGCCCAGTGCACTCATGGCTCCGAGGAGCTGCACTGAGAAGCCTGAGGCACACAAGACCCAGTGAGCACGGAAGGCCGTGGCGTACTCCTCGTGGGTTGGTGGGTCACCAGGAGCTCGTGCCGCCGCTGCTGAAGCTTTAGCGGTCGCTGTCGGTTCCTGGAGCATGCAGCAGACCAAACACGTGACTACAGAAGGATGACAACAGAGGACAGAACGGTGACGTGAACACACGGGGCTTTGGATGAAGGAAGCGGCATGATGACAGCGCACGTACGGCTCTCTGGCCGCATGAGGAACTCAAGCACAGAAATGTACTCGTCGGAGAGTGCGTTGACCTCGTTGAGCACCTCCACGAGGTCTTCCTGGTGCAGCGCGTCCGCTACAGATTCAAGTGCCACCAGCTCGGCGAGGCGCTTCTTCATGTCGACCTCGCTCACCATGTGTGCCTCGCTCGTTCTTTCCTGACGTCTTCCAGTCTACTGATGGAGCGCCACGCGAAGCCAGCAGTGCACGCAGATGGGGAGAGTTGGTGGTGGCCGTTCTCGGCGGCGATCGTTGCGTTATTAGATGGCACGGTAGGACGCTGATAATTATAGTGACTGCACGGACTGGTGTGGAACCGCAGCGAAGTCGTCTCAATGTCCGACTACAGCACGTAGCCACGCCACAGAGCATCAAACACGCAGTGTGACCACGCTTCTGCAGTTGTCGCTCTTGGCCAAGCGTCCGTGTTGGCGTGAGGCGCTCAGCTCAGTCTGAAACCCCAGAGGCAGTTCAAATGACTGGCTTTCCTGGGTTGTGGGGCTGCATCAACGGCAGTGGGCGTGGCGATGGGGTTGGCTTGGCTTGCTTTAGCTTGGCTTGGCTTGGCTAGCACAACGTGGCGTTGCGTCAGCTCTAAAACGTTGCGAGTCTTCGCCGCCCCCACGCAAGGCGCATAAGTAGTCAACGCCCAGGAAGATGACAACCCCATCTGCTGCGCCAATGCTCGGATTGCGAGCTTTTGTTTGTCAAAGCCTCGCAAGAGAAGCAGCAGCTCTGGTGCTGGAAGTGATGGATTAGCCCCCACTGGTGGAGGCCCTTCGCTTCAACGACTGCCAGTAACTGGGCTTTTCGAGAAGTGTGTGCTTGCTCTAGCACCCCTTGCGACGGATCGCATATCTGCTGGTGGCATCACCATTCCCAGTCTCCAGTAGCGATGATCTTGCCGCATTTCGCCACTGACGATGACGATGGACTCGATGCGAAAGCGGTAGCGCTCAATCAACCAACTCGTCTTCGTTGAGTGCAATGCAACTCATGCCACGCTTCCTCGCTGGGCTGTGGCTGTGCTTCGGCGCGCACTATTCTGCGAAGCCGCAGTGCAACACCGCAACTCACGTTGTCGATTGCAACTGGCGACAAGTCGGCGCAGCATTCGAATGTAGCAGCAGCACGCCAGGGTGCCACACAATCAGAGGAGCTCTTGGATGCACCAGCAAGAGCTTTGCGTGGTGACGATAGTGGCGACTCACCCGCGTGACTGCCATAGGACAATCGGGTCACCACCGAGCTGAAATCCAGTGCATCTATCGAAACACTCGAAACGCCCGGCTTTCTCGGTCCACTAGGCTTCACTGGGCTCGACCAGGTCGGAAGAAGCGCAGAAGGACAGGCCACGTCTGGCATCATCCAGCTAGCTGAGCCAGAATGCATTTATCCTGGTGAAGCCCACGCTTTCCGGTCGCATCGGAGGTTGAGAGCGTGGTGGACACTGCGGCCCAGCGATGCGATCTCTAGTGCGCAGTCTCGTGGCTCTGCTGCTGCTCGGAGTGGCCTCCAGCGCGTCAATCGCTGCCAGCTCGACCGATTTCGTGAGTGCCTACTACCGTCTCTACTGGCGGGAGGTGAAGCACCAGGCGGTACTGCCCAACATCACGGGCTCAACCACAGGCTCAGCAGGCGACATTGCAATGCCTGTGAGCTTCAAGCAGGACGTGCCCAAAGAAGTCGAGGCCACACTGGAGCCTTTCGGGCTGGATTTCGCCTCGCTGCCTGGGCTTCTCCAGCGTGCATTGCTCTGGGACGCAGGCTACGCGATAGGGGATAATGAGACCCTGGCACATATCTACACGCGATGTGAAGGTAAGGACGAGAGCGGAGTCTCCATGGTTGACTTGGCGCTACAGATGGAAGAGATGGACACCGCTGGCTGCAAAGTCCGGCAGTGTTCTACAGGCAAAGTTGCCACGTGGAGCTACTCGACTATCTGTGGACCTGACGACCTGGACTACATTGCACGCTGTGCGTGCACTTCAGTGAAAACAACAGCCGACGACACTGCCGTGTGGGCCACAGGAGGTCCCAACACCATGGACAGTCAAGAGATCGACGTGGTGATCCGCCGTCACAGTTGGAGTGACAGATCTACAAAGAAGTCAAGCCACGTATACGCTCTCCACACACGCGGAGCTCCAGCGGTGAAGGGGGACGGATCTGTGGGTGGCGAATGCTCCACTCAGGCCACGCAGTCCGCATTGACGATTCCGTGTCTGCGTTACCTCGCTTCAGATTCGCGGTGGTGCCGTCCGACAAGCACCGCGCTCATGAGCAAATGGCTCAAGGAGTATGTCAGCACCTTCTTGGACGATCAGGAGCTCTCGCCTGCGGCGAAAGCGGCAGAAGGTGCCAAAGAGACCGCTCGATACCGTGCGTCTGGGGGCATCATCGACGCTTCCTCAACTAACAATTTGAAGGATGGTGAAGGCGTGATCGTGGGGGTGGACTCAGGCTTCCAGTACGACGGCAAGTCTTCCGACTTGGCACAGCAGTTTTACAGGCGGCACGTGGCTGGCGACGACGTGGAACCACTGTCGGTTGAGACGTCCCGACTGCCTAAAGCTGTCCAGGATCGCGTCTTGGCTGCCAATCTCACGTTCGCTGGACTCCCAGCTTTGCTGCAGCGTGCGTTGCTCTGGGACACTGGCTTCGCCTTCGGAGACAGCTTGGACGGTGCGTTGACTGGGGTGTACACTCGCTGTGGGCTCTCCATGGCGGAGATCGCCGTGACCAAAGAAGACTTTGAAGCTGCTGGATGCGAGCCACATAATTGCTCGAGCAATGGTGGAGCCTCAACGTCCCGATCATTGCACTGCACAGGCGACCAAATCGCGTCTGTGAGCATGTGCGCTACCTCGGGTGTTGATACACCCGTGCACGTAGCCATGTGGGCAGATGGTGGCGATTCTAGCGCTGTCCCGGACGTAAACGTCATGCGTCATGCCTGGGAAGACCAAGGCCAGTCGTACCTGGTCTACGCGCTCCACACCATACGCGGCGAGACGCCGTACGCACAGTGTCCTCGCGACCAAGTCTCCTCGGGAATGATCATCCCCTGCGTTCCGTACATAGCCAGTTCCACCAACGCGTCGACGTGGTGTCGCCCAGAGCCTGGGAAACTTGTGAGCTCCTGGATCGCACAGGTGGCGTCTGCACAAGGCAACACACAAGACAAGCAAGGGGGAGAGAGTGACACGGCACACTGGAGCAGAATCACGCCAGTACTGGTCGTAGGAGGTATTGCACTGCTGGCCACGTGCATCGCTGTGTTCATCTACATGAGACGCCGAGCCAGGCAACGTGTGGCGGACAAGCAGAACGTGTTCAACACGCCGCCGCTGCCTCAGCATACTCTGGGGGGTATGGCGATGCACCAGACCAAAGTGAGACGTAGTGAACTCTGCGACAGTTCGCTTCTGGCAGGAGGAGATGTATTTGGCTCTGCAAGTTCTATGGATGGCTTGCCCACGACGCTCTCCACGTCGCCAACCAACTGGATCGCATCTTCGCTGACACGCTCACCAGCTTTGTCCAGTGAAAGCTTTGCGTCAGCAAGAACCAGTAGCTCTCGGAGCAGCATGCTGAACGTACTAGCCAATGATCCGCTGCTCCAGGGCGCGCAGATCCCATTCGAGGAGCTACAGTTCCACCACCTGATCGCTCTTGGAGCGCATGGTGAAGTGTGGCTTTGTGTGCTGCATCGACGTCGCGTAGCCGTCAAGCGGATGCTGAAGGCGGAACGCAGTAACCTGGTTGATCTCGAGTCCTTCGTGAGTGAGATCAGACTCAACGCACCGCTACGACACCCGAACATCGTCGCCTTTGTGGGCGTTACATGGAGTTCCGTGCAGAACTTGTGTCTGGTGACAGAGTATCTGGAGATGGGAGATCTCCATCACTATCTACGGCAAGCCATGCCAAGCGATTGCAACGCCGAGTGGGAGCCAGTGGACCTCTCGCGGATGTCGCTCTCGTGGCGTCGCGAGAAGATGCAGATCGCACTGGGTATTGCTCGTGGGCTCAACTACCTGCACCAACAGCGGATCATCCACCGCCATCTCAAAGCCAAGAACGTACTTCTTACGACCAACCTGGACGCCAAGCTTATGGACTTTGGCGTGAGTCGTCGAGAGACTAAAGCCATCAGCGCTATCGAGAGCACACAAACCGTGGCCACTGGCGTGGGGACTCCATACTGGACGGCGCCAGAGGTGCTTGCTGGAGGAGATTACTCGGAGAAGGCAGACATCTACTCGTTGGGTGTTGTGCTTTCGGAGCTGGACGTGCACGAGTCGCCGTACTTTGACGCCGTCACAGCGCGCGGGCAACGGCTGCCGCCATTCCAGATCTTGCAGCGAGTGCTGGCCGGCCAGATCCAGCCGTCGCTCTCGCAGGACTGCCCTCCCGAGGTGGTGGCGCTCATCCGCGCGTGTCTGGAGCGCGAGCCCAGCGCACGGCCCAGCGCAGGGGACGCGGCCCAGCGCCTCGGCGGCATGCCCGGTGCCAACTTCGACATCTTCAGCTTTTAGTTGGCATGCTGGCACACGTCACAGATATCCGGTCGCGTCCTTTGAGTGCCCACTAAGCTATATCAGAATATTCCCACCCAAAGAGACGTCGGATTGGTCGATGCCAGCATATCCACTGAATTGGAGGAAATGTAAACTACTGCCATTGGCTCGTTCGCGATACATGTCTCAACCGGTACATTGTACCTGTAGCAGTTGCAGTAGCGACTTCTCCCTGCCTTTGGGCCATTGCAGCAAAGACGAAGCCAAGCGAAGCAGATCGGCGGGAAGCAGCAAGCCGGCGACGCCACAGCAGCAACGAGAGACGGACAGACAGCCGCCCCGCAGCCCCCTCGATGCGCGCGCCTCCTTCGTCCTGGTCCTCCGTGCGGCGCTGGCGCTGGCTACGCATGCTGCAGGCGCTACCAGCGTCGGAACTCGCCGTGGCGCACCCATGGGGCATACTGGCGGTGCTGCTACGCTCGCCCAGTCGGCTTCTCGACCACCTGACAGCGGCACACCACCGCTACCTGGACCGCGCGGCGGCCACGGTCACGCAGAACCCGGTGCTGTTCCCGCACGGCTTCTTCTCGGACGGCTGGGGCGACCTCAACACGCCTCGCCGCATCCGAGAGCTGCTGCAGAGCCGCCGCATGGGCGAAGTGACGCCTCTACGCACTACGGATCCACGCTGGGCGCGAAAGCGAGAGTTGCCAGTAGCGCGCGTAGCACTACGCGAAGGCTGCTTCCGTAGTACGCTGAGCGACGCGCGCCAGTTGCTGCCGAAAGAGAGCTTGGATGCTTTCTGTGAGTTGGTGACGCCGCTGGATTGGGAAAACGACAACGATATGGACGAGAATACGGCGCAGATCCCGAGTGGAGCGGCGGATCGACCGCTTGTTGGTAAGCGTACGTGCGTGGGGTTGAAGGCGTAAGTATGGTGAGGTAACCAACCACGACTGCGGTGTTGACGCAGTGCTATTGCCGGGCACGGGTGAGCACGGCTTTTTGCACCGTCGGACGTCCATTGCCATCCCGCTGGCCAGGAAAGGAGTCGCCACTTTGGTACGTTGGACTCGTTGCAGTTTTGCTATGGCTGTAGTCTAGTCGGCGCACTATAAGAGGATCTAGGACCACGACTGAGCTGTATGCGTATGCATGGGTGTGCTCGGCTCGTGCTGTAGATCCTGGAAGGTCCGTTCTACGGGAAACGCAAGCCCAGCGAACAAAAGGGCTCCAAGTTGCGCAAGTGCGTGTTGTCCGGCCTCCAATCCATCTCCACGTGGCGAGCTAGAGCTCTGAAGACTCACCTGGTGCTCCTTATATACGGTGTTATTGTATCTTGTGCAGAGTGAGCGACCTGCCGATTCTGGGAGAAGCTACGATTGAAGAGGCCAAGTCGCTGTTGGCGCACTTCCGTGACCACCTCGGGTTCTCGCGTCTTGTGGTCGCTGGCAGTAGCATGGGTGGTCTGCATGCAGCCATGGTGGCTTCGGTCTTTCCTGGCGACGTGGGCGCCACAGCTTGGCTGGCTCCACCTTCTGCTGTGCCTGTATTCGCCGATGGTCT